>JAMYXO010001748.1:5000-27493 GCA_033310375.1 Conus canariensis | reverse complement strand
TTGCGGGTGGTGCGCACTTCCGTTCAGAAAGATGAACATGGCTGTCCTTAGAAATAAAGAAAGAAAAAAAAACACATCACACACACACACACACACACACACACACACACACACACACACACACACACACACACAACACACACACACACACACACACACACACACACACACACACACACACAACATGCACACACATATACGCACACACACACACACACACACACACACACACACACACACACACACACACACACACACACACACACCACAAGTTTGCAAACACATGGATATACACACTTATACATTCACACATAATAATGTGCACATGCACACAGACATACACTGAAAAAGACACACACAATGACTAATACACCGAGACGCACACACAGTGCAAACACCCATACAGAGCAAATAATAAGTTCACACATAACCAGTAAAAAAATGGAATGATGACAGATAGATAGATAGATAGATAGATAGATAGATAGATAGATAGATAGATAGATAGACAGATAGGTAGAGAGAGAGAGAGACAGACAGACAGACGGACAGACAGACAGACAGACAGACAGACAGACAGACAGAGACAGACAGACAGACAGAGACAGAGACAGAGAGAGGGAGGGAGGGAGAGAGAGGGAGAGAGAGAGGGAGAGACAAGACAAGACAAGACAAGACAAGACAAAATTCTTTATTTACGAGGATAATAGATAAGCACTGGCGTGCTTTTTTACATCCAGTCCTCGCCCTGAGTAGGGACTACAATATGCAGTGAAATGAAATAATGTAAGAAAGCAAACAAGCAAATAAAGCGGTCATGCAATCATAATGGAACATCAAATGGAAATAGAAGAGAAATGAAAAAATAAAAATAAAAATAATAAACAAACAAAAAGTAAAAATAACAATAATTAAGGGGAAGGAGAGAGCGGGGGTGGGGGGTGGGCTGAGCAGGGGGAATATATGGAAATGTACTACAACGTACAAAAATTAGCATGTATAAAAACAGACAGTAAAATGAATATGACAAAGTACGTACATAATTTGGAACACTCACATACACGCACACATGCACGCACAGAGAGAGAGAGAGAGAGAGAGAGGAGAGAGAGAGAGAGAGAGAGAGAGAGAGAGAGAGAGAGAGAGAGAGAGAGAGGAGAGAGAGAGAGAGAGCAAGGCACAACATGCAATCATTTTCCGGACATGAAAATACGTAGAAGTATTGGAAGTGAGAGGAATTTGGGGGAGGGGGGGGGGGGGGGGGGGGGGGGAGCAAGAGAGAGAGAGAGAGAGGGGGGGGGGGAACCATTCATAGAAAAGATCATGTTAAAGACAAACACATTAAGAATATGTGCAATATAAGACAGGAAAGAGCTGATGAAAATAATGAAACAATACATATCATCAAATTATATGAGCAACATCATGATAAGAAGATGGGACAAGGAGAGCATGTACTTGAAGGCGCTTGTGTAGAGAAGAGAGAGAGGAGAGAGAGAGAGAGAGAGAGAGAGAGAGAGAGAGGAGAGAAGACAGAGACAGACAGAGAGAGAGAGAGAGAGAGAGAGAGAGAGAGAGAGAGAGAGAGAAGAAGACGACAGCAGACAGACGAAGAAGAGAGGAGAGAGAGAGAGAGAGAGAGAGAGAGAGAGAGAGAGAGAGAGAGAGAGAGAGACGCAGGAGCGAAAGAAGTGCAGGGGAGGGCGATAGAGAGAGGGAGAGAGGGAGAAAGAGGCGAGAGTGGGTGCGGGAAAGAGCTTGTTTAGAACAATCTACCAATCACAAAACACCAAGGAGATGTAAGACAATCGATTTTGAAGCACCAGGGAAAAAAAGGCACAAATGGAGGGGGGGGGGGGGGGGGGGGGGGGGGGCATAGTGACAACCCAGTCACCACGGGTAGGAGGGGGGATGTCATGTAGGTAATATATTAAGTCATTCCAGGAGAACTATGAGAGAGAGAGAGAGAGAGAGAGAGAGAGAGAGAGAGAGAGAGAGAGAGAGAGAGAGAGAAGAAGAGAGAGAGGAGAGAGAGGAGAGAGAGAATAAAAGCATAATGACATAATGACAAGAGGGCAAGAGGAAGTAGGAAACACACACACACACACACACACACACACACACACACACACACACACACACACACACATACACACAGGCGCGCGCGCGCACACACGCACACGCACACATACGCACGCACACTCATACACACACATACTCACATAAGACATACTTACTAAACACAATAACATGTAGTTGCAAAGCGAGAGGACTGCAGGCGGAAATCTAAACAAATCTTAAATAAATGTTAGCGAACCGCCCAGAGAACGTGGACAAACGAGTCACAAGACGAAACACAACTAGTTTCGACCTCTTAGGTCTTCATCAGGTGAGACATTAACGAATAAAACAATGAAAATTCACTTAGCTTTGATCGCTTCAGATCACTTGGTAGGGTTCAGCGCAAGGAAGAAGGCGTTGAATGAGAACGAGGCTGTTGGAAGGGAAATAGTGAGCGAGTCAAAGTCGTAATGAAGATAATAATATTACTGATAGGAATACTAATAATGGTCAAAATACTGAGAGAAAAAAAAAAAAAAAAAGGGGGACAAGATTACTACCAATCTGTGTCAATAAGTATGGGTATGGGAGAAAGGAGAGTGGGTTAGAGGATTCTTAAACAGCAGGGTTGCCGTGGCAACAGTCCCAGAGGCGAAGGCGATGGTGATGTCAATGCCAGTGGTAGTATCAATACTAGCAATAGTATTACTGAATGATACTGCTAACAACGATAGTGAAGGTTAAGGTAATGAAAGCATGATACAGAAATATATTTAGAAAATACAATTTTTATAATAATCAAATAAATAAATAAATGAAACATTAAAAATAATAATAAATTAAAAAATCAGTAAATAATAATAATTTAAAAAAAATAAAAAATAATAATGATAATAAATGCATAAATAAGATAGCTATAAGTTGTGTGAGGTGAATAGTGGGAGATAAGGTAGTATGTGTGTGTGTGGTGGGAGGATATTATGGGCTGAGATAGAAGTGGTGGGTTGGTACATGTTACTTTAAGGTGTAGATGCTATGAGGGTGGAGGGAAGAAGGGGATGGGTTTACGTACTAACTGGGGGAGGGGGAGGGGCAACATATTCACACCTATACACAATCTCTCTCTCTCTCTCTCTCTCTCTCTCCCCCCCCCCCCCCTTTCACGACCAACGATAAAGGAGCCAGCATTCTATTTATTATGTGTGTGTGTATGTGTGAGTGTGAGTGTGTGTGTGTGTGTGTGTGTGTGTGTGTGTGTGTGTGTGTGTGTGTGTGTGTGTGTGTGTGTGTTCCATTTGTAATATCAGCCTTATTCATTGGTTACCCCCACCTCCACCCCCAGCAACCGCCATATCCACCAACACCCCTACACACATCATTACTAGGGCAGGGGGAGGGGGGAGTAAGTCGATTGATGTAGCAAATGGAGAGACTCAGAGAGTGTAGGAAAAGGGAAGATGATGATAGCTGCAACCTATGTCTGAGGTAAACAGAGGGAGGTAGGGTGGTATGGGTGTGTGTAGGTGGGGGATATTTCAGGCTGGAGCTGCAGAGATGGAATGGTACATACTACTTTTGGACGTTGATGCCATGAGGGTGGACGGTGCCCAGTTTGGCAATGAGATGAGATTCCTGCATAAGGCGTTCCAAGCTGTCACTCTTAGATTGCCAAAGTGCCAAGACTTTGACATGGTTGATGTTGTGTTGGGCATGGTTGAAGTGTAGAGCGACTGGTTTGGGCCGATGGTGGCGGATGTCGGCCAGGTGTTCAGAGATGCGCGTCTCAAGTGTGCGAGATGTCTCACCTACATAGATCTTACCGCACAGCTGACAGTGGATGGCATACACAATGTTATGGCTCTGGCAGGAGAAAGTGCGTTTAATAGTGAAAGAGCCTGTGGGGCCATGTAGGATGGTGTCTGGTTTGGTGAGAGAGCAGATTTTGCAGTTGGGTTTTGAGCAGGGGAAAGTACCTGGTGGCTTAGGTGTTGAGATTTTGTTCAGCTTAGAGCGCACCAGTAGGTCGTTGAGGTTTTTGTCACGTTTGAAAGTGATCATTGGTGTGGTCTCAAAGGCAGGTTTATGGTTTTCTACTATGTGCCAGTTAGACTTCAGGATCCTGCAGATGGGCAGATTGTGAGGATGGAAGAGAAGGCAGGCAGTGGGTCTGTCTGTCTCTTTGGGAGGTTTAGTTTCCAGAGTAGATGTTCTGGATTTAGCTGCAGTGCGGCTGAGAGCATCACTGATGACGGCACTAGGGTATCCACGGTTGGTGAAAAAATCAGACATTTTGGCTGCTTGTATAGTGAAATCCTCTTCGCTAGAGCACAGTCTGCGTAGGCGAAGGAATTCAGAATATGGAATGCTATTTTTAGTGGACTGGTGGTGGGAAGATGTGTAGTCCAGGTATGAGTGCGCATCAGTAGGTTTGTAGAAGACTGAGGTTTGAAGCAGTCCATCTTTGAGGGAGATAGTGATGTCCAGGAAATTAACTGACTGTGAAATGGTGTAGGTCAGCTGGATGGATGGATGGAAGGTCTGTGCAAAGTTGAGGAAATTCTGGATGGATGGAAGGTCTGTGCAAAGTTGAGGAAATGTAGGTCAGCTGGATGGATGGATGGAAGGTCTGTGCAAAGTTGAGGAAATTCTTACACAGGCCCAACACCAGAGCTCTACAAAAGATACATAGATGATGGATTGGGAGCCACATCCATGCCAGAACATGACCTCCAGAATTTCCTCAACTTTGCACAGACCTTCCATCCATCCATCCAGCTGACCTACACCATTTCACAGTCAGTTAATTTCCTGGACATCACTATCTCCCTCAAAGATGGACTGCTTCAAACCTCAGTCTTCTACAAACCTACTGATGCGCACTCATACCTGGACTACACATCTTCCCACCACCAGTCCACTAAAAATAGCATTCCATATTCTGAATTCCTTCGCCTACGCAGACTGTGCTCTAGCGAAGAGGATTTCACTATACAAGCAGCCAAAATGTCTGATTTTTTCACCAACCGTGGATACCCTAGTGCCGTCATCAGTGATGCTCTCAGCCGCACTGCAGCTAAATCCAGAACATCTACTCTGGAAACTAAACCTCCCAAAGAGACAGACAGACCCACTGCCTGCCTTCTCTTCCATCCTCACAATCTGCCCATCTGCAGGATCCTGAAGTCTAACTGGCACATAGTAGAAAACCATAAACCTGCCTTTGAGACCACACCAATGATCACTTTCAAACGTGACAAAAACCTCAACGACCTACTGGTGCGCTCTAAGCTGAACAAAATCTCAACACCTAAGCCACCAGGTACTTTCCCCTGCTCAAAACCCAACTGCAAAATCTGCTCTCTCACCAAACCAGACACCATCCTACATGGCCCCACAGGCTCTTTCACTATTAAACGCACTTTCTCCTGCCAGAGCCATAACATTGTGTATGCCATCCACTGTCAGCTGTGCGGTAAGATCTATGTAGGTGAGACATCTCGCACACTTGAGACGCGCATCTCTGAACACCTGGCCGACATCCGCCACCATCGGCCCAAACCAGTCGCTCTACACTTCAACCATGCCCAACACAACATCAACCATGTCAAAGTCTTGGCACTTTGGCAATCTAAGAGTGACAGCTTGGAACGCCTTATGCAGGAATCTCATCTCATTGCCAAACTGGGCACCGTCCACCCTCATGGCATCAACGTCCAAAAGTAGTATGTACCATTCCATCTCTGCAGCTCCAGCCTGAAATATCCCCCACCTACACACACCCATACCACCCTACCTCCCTCTGTTTACCTCAGACATAGGTTGCAGCTATCATCATCTTCCCTTTTCCTACACTCTCTGAGTCTCTCCATTTGCTACATCAATCGACTTACTCCCCCCTCCCCCTGCCCTAGTAATGATGTGTGTAGGGGTGTTGGTGGATATGGCGGTTGCTGGGGGTGGAGGTGGGGGTAACCAATGAATAAGGCTGATATTACAAATGGAACACACACACACACACACACACACACACACACACACACACACACACACACACACACACACTCACACTCACACATACACACACACATAATAAATAGAATGCTGGCTCCTTTATCGTTGGTCGTGAAAGGGGGGGGGGGGGGGGGGAGAGAGAGAGAGAGAGAGAGAGAGATTGTGTATAGGTGTGAATATGTTGCCCCTCCCCCTCCCCCAGTTAGTACGTAAACCCATCCCCTTCTTCCCTCCACCCTCATAGCATCTACACCTTAAAGTAACATGTACCAACCCACCACTTCTATCTCAGCCCATAATATCCTCCCACCACACACACACATACTACCTTATCTCCCACTATTCACCTCACACAACTTATAGCTATCTTATTTATGCATTTATTATCATTATTATTTTTTTATTTTTATTTTTTTTTAATTATTATTATTTACTGATTTTTTAATTTATTATTATTTTTAATGTTTCATTTATTTATTTATTTGATTATTATAAAAATTGTATTTTCTAAATATATTTCTGTATCATGCTTTCATTACCTTAACCTTCACTATCGTTGTTAGCAGTATCATTCAGTAATACTATTGCTAGTATTGATACTACCACTGGCATTGACATCACCATCGCCTTCGCCTCTGGGACTGTTGCCACGGCAACCCTGCTGTTTAAGAATCCTCTAACCCACTCTCCTTTCTCCCATACCCATACTTATTGACACAGATTGGTAGTAATCTTGTCCCTTTTTTTTTTTTTTTTTTTTTTTCTCTCAGTATTTTGACCATTATTAGTATTCCTATCAGTAATATTATTATCTTCATTACGACTTTGACTCGCTCACTATTTCCCTTCCAACAGCCTCGTTCTCATTCAACGCCTTCTTCCTTGCGCTGAACCCTACCAAGTGATCTGAAGCGATCAAAGCTAAGTGAATTTTCATTGTTTTATTCGTTAATGTCTCACCTGATGAAGACCTAAGAGGTCGAAACTAGTTGTGTTTCGTCTTGTGACTCGTTTGTCCACGTTCTCTGGGCGGTTCGCTAACATTTATTTAAGATTTGTTTAGATTTCCGCCTGCAGTCCTCTCGCTTTGCAACTAGATCTATTTTGATTCATACTGACTGCTACCCTTCGTTGTTTTGTATTTCTGTTTACGTCATCAGTGTGTGTGATTGTTATCGTGTATACGTCTTTCGATCATTGTATACTGTTAATCATTGATCCGTATTTCGTTTAACATACGTTTTTAGTCGTGTACGTGCGATCGCAATCAGGCACTCCTGACCTCTCAACTCTAAGAACCTAAATCAGAACATAATGCCGGCCCCCCAATTCCTCTCCCGTACACATGCCAGTTTTCACCAGTCCATTCATTTTCTGCCACCTATCATCCAGCCATTTGCACTAGGATATGCTAAAACACAGTTTCAGAAAACGAAATCTGCATCTCATCTCAACTTTCTAAAACAATGCATTCGACTGCGAATCACCCCTCGCGGCTTCTCACTTTCTCACACCCCATCCGATCTTCATAACACCGCTCTTACCACTACCACTACAAGAATTCTATTCCAAGCCAGCCGTAGACTCATGTTGGCACATATCAAAACACTCAATTCATCCCTGGAATCTCTCTCCCGTCTTCTTCAACATTTCAAACAACAAACCACAATCATCATGCCCATAGCCACTGCTTCAAGACTCAGACAGCTCATCCATACACACAACCAGCTCATTCACAATCACTGCTACCAGATTAAGCAAGACAAGTTATCAAAATTACGAAACAAACACGAGGCAAACCCAGACCAGTTGAATCCCCCTACACACAAAACTGACCCTTCTATCACCCATGAGCAACACCGCCACCTTGTTCGCTGCATTCCTGATAATCTGACTCTCACCAATGATGAAAGATCAGTCCTGGCAAAAGGTCTGAAATTTATTCCCATTCAGCCTGCCACCAATAAATATCAAAACCACGTTGATGTTGAAAGATTCTTTAGAAAATTAAGATGGATGGCTGCACTTGACGGTGTGCCCAAGCCCCCTCTACCAGACAGCTCAGACATTTTTACCCACCTTTTTCGAACTCCAGTGCTTCGCCAGCCACCTCTTGACAAATCCACTGAAGTTGAACTCTACATCAAAAAGTGTAGAAAAGAAATCTCTCAAGTTAAATCCAAACCTGTCCGCAATTCCAACCTCTCACGGGATGAACAAAAAGCCCTTGAATCACTGAGACAAAGACAAGACATTGTCATCAAACCAGCAGACAAGGGTGGTGCAGTGGTGGTCTGGGACAAACAGTTGTACATAAAAGAAGCACACAGACAACTGTCAGACACAAATTTCTATACACCACTCACAGCATCACCCCTCCCCCAACACCAGAAACTCATCTCAACCACAGTTAAACAAGAAATCAAACACAACAACTTACCGAAGACAGCCAAACTCCTCATAATGACAGACACCAAACAACCCACCTTCTACCTGCTCCCTAAAATACACAAAACCAATACTCCCGGCAGACCCATAGTATCTGCATGCAGCTGCCCTACAGAACACATTTCACAGTACTTAGACTCTCTCCTCCAACCCATAGTACAAGGCCTCCCCACATACCTCAAAGACACTACACACACACTCAACATGATTAATTCATACAACACAGATCCCACTTTCAAACCCAGCCTCCTCTTTACCCTTGATGTCGTCTCTCTCTACACTTCCATCCCTCATGCTGATGGACTGAAGGCCCTCGCATTCTTTCTTAACAAACGGCCCCCCAACCAACAACACCCTCCCACAGCTACACTAGTCAGACTTGCAGAATTAGTCCTCACCCTCAATACTTTTGAATTCAACAACCACACATTCTCACAAATCAGTGGTGTTGCTATGGGAACCAAAATGGGACCATCCTATGCCTGCCTCTTCATGGGACACCTAGAACACCGCCTACTAACCTCTTACACAGGCCCAACACCAGAGCTCTACAAAAGATACATAGATGATGGATTGGGAGCCACATCCATGCCAGAACATGACCTCCAGAATTTCCTCAACTTTGCACAGACCTTCCATCCATCCATCCAGCTGACCTACACCATTTCACAGTCAGTTAATTTCCTGGACATCACTATCTCCCTCAAAGATGGACTGCTTCAAACCTCAGTCTTCTACAAACCTACTGATGCGCACTCATACCTGGACTACACATCTTCCCACCACCAGTCCACTAAAAATAGCATTCCATATTCTGAATTCCTTCGCCTACGCAGACTGTGCTCTAGCGAAGAGGATTTCACTATACAAGCAGCCAAAATGTCTGATTTTTTCACCAACCGTGGATACCCTAGTGCCGTCATCAGTGATGCTCTCAGCCGCACTGCAGCTAAATCCAGAACATCTACTCTGGAAACTAAACCTCCCAAAGAGACAGACAGACCCACTGCCTGCCTTCTCTTCCATCCTCACAATCTGCCCATCTGCAGGATCCTGAAGTCTAACTGGCACATAGTAGAAAACCATAAACCTGCCTTTGAGACCACACCAATGATCACTTTCAAACGTGACAAAAACCTCAACGACCTACTGGTGCGCTCTAAGCTGAACAAAATCTCAACACCTAAGCCACCAGGTACTTTCCCCTGCTCAAAACCCAACTGCAAAATCTGCTCTCTCACCAAACCAGACACCATCCTACATGGCCCCACAGGCTCTTTCACTATTAAACGCACTTTCTCCTGCCAGAGCCATAACATTGTGTATGCCATCCACTGTCAGCTGTGCGGTAAGATCTATGTAGGTGAGACATCTCGCACACTTGAGACGCGCATCTCTGAACACCTGGCCGACATCCGCCACCATCGGCCCAAACCAGTCGCTCTACACTTCAACCATGCCCAACACAACATCAACCATGTCAAAGTCTTGGCACTTTGGCAATCTAAGAGTGACAGCTTGGAACGCCTTATGCAGGAATCTCATCTCATTGCCAAACTGGGCACCGTCCACCCTCATGGCATCAACGTCCAAAAGTAGTATGTACCATTCCATCTCTGCAGCTCCAGCCTGAAATATCCCCCACCTACACACACCCATACCACCCTACCTCCCTCTGTTTACCTCAGACATAGGTTGCAGCTATCATCATCTTCCCTTTTCCTACACTCTCTGAGTCTCTCCATTTGCTACATCAATCGACTTACTCCCCCCTCCCCCTGCCCTAGTAATGATGTGTGTAGGGGTGTTGGTGGATATGGCGGTTGCTGGGGTGGAGGTGGGGGTAACCAATGAATAAGGCTGATATTACAAATGGAACACACACACACACACACACACACACACACACACACACACACACACACACACACACACTCACACTCACACATACACACACACATAATAAATAGAATGCTGGCTCCTTTATCGTTGGTCGTGAAAGGGGGGGGGGGGGGGGAGGAGAGAGAGAAGAGAGAGAGAGATTGTGTATAGGTGTGAATATGTTGCCCCTCCCCCTCCCCCAGTTAGTACGTAAACCCATCCCCTTCTTCCCTCCACCCTCATAGCATCTACACCTTAAAGTAACATGTACCAACCCACCACTTCTATCTCAGCCCATAATATCCTCCCACCACACACACACATACTACCTTATCTCCCACTATTCACCTCACACAACTTATAGCTATCTTATTTATGCATTTATTATCATTATTATTTTTTTATTTTTATTTTTTTTTAATTATTATTATTTACTGATTTTTTAATTTATTATTATTTTTAATGTTTCATTTATTTATTTATTTGATTATTATAAAAATTGTATTTTCTAAATATATTTCTGTATCATGCTTTCATTACCTTAACCTTCACTATCGTTGTTAGCAGTATCATTCAGTAATACTATTGCTAGTATTGATACTACCACTGGCATTGACATCACCATCGCCTTCGCCTCTGGGACTGTTGCCACGGCAACCCTGCTGTTTAAGAATCCTCTAACCCACTCTCCTTTCTCCCATACCCATACTTATTGACACAGATTGGTAGTAATCTTGTCCCTTTTTTTTTTTTTTTTTTTTTCTCTCAGTATTTTGACCATTATTAGTATTCCTATCAGTAATATTATTATCTTCATTACGACTTTGACTCGCTCACTATTTCCCTTCCAACAGCCTCGTTCTCATTCAACGCCTTCTTCCTTGCGCTGAACCCTACCAAGTGATCTGAAGCGATCAAAGCTAAGTGAATTTTCATTGTTTTATTCGTTAATGTCTCACCTGATGAAGACCTAAGAGGTCGAAACTAGTTGTGTTTCGTCTTGTGACTCGTTTGTCCACGTTCTCTGGGCGGTTCGCTAACATTTATTTAAGATTTGTTTAGATTTCCGCCTGCAGTCCTCTCGCTTTGCAACTAGATCTATTTTGATTCATACTGACTGCTACCCTTCGTTGTTTTGTATTTCTGTTTACGTCATCAGTGTGTGTGATTGTTATCGTGTATACGTCTTTCGATCATTGTATACTGTTAATCATTGATCCGTATTTCGTTTAACATACGTTTTTAGTCGTGTACGTGCGATCGCAATCAGGCACTCCTGACCTCTCAACTCTAAGAACCTAAATCAGAACATAATGCCGGCCCCCCAATTCCTCTCCCGTACACATGCCAGTTTTCACCAGTCCATTCATTTTCTGCCACCTATCATCCAGCCATTTGCACTAGGATATGCTAAAACACAGTTTCAGAAAACGAAATCTGCATCTCATCTCAACTTTCTAAAACAATGCATTCGACTGCGAATCACCCCTCGCGGCTTCTCACTTTCTCACACCCCATCCGATCTTCATAACACCGCTCTTACCACTACCACTACAAGAATTCTATTCCAAGCCAGCCGTAGACTCATGTTGGCACATATCAAAACACTCAATTCATCCCTGGAATCTCTCTCCCGTCTTCTTCAACATTTCAAACAACAAACCACAATCATCATGCCCATAGCCACTGCTTCAAGACTCAGACAGCTCATCCATACACACAACCAGCTCATTCACAATCACTGCTACCAGATTAAGCAAGACAAGTTATCAAAATTACGAAACAAACACGAGGCAAACCCAGACCAGTTGAATCCCCCTACACACAAAACTGACCCTTCTATCACCCATGAGCAACACCGCCACCTTGTTCGCTGCATTCCTGATAATCTGACTCTCACCAATGATGAAAGATCAGTCCTGGCAAAAGGTCTGAAATTTATTCCCATTCAGCCTGCCACCAATAAATATCAAAACCACGTTGATGTTGAAAGATTCTTTAGAAAATTAAGATGGATGGCTGCACTTGACGGTGTGCCCAAGCCCCCTCTACCAGACAGCTCAGACATTTTTACCCACCTTTTTCGAACTCCAGTGCTTCGCCAGCCACCTCTTGACAAATCCACTGAAGTTGAACTCTACATCAAAAAGTGTAGAAAAGAAATCTCTCAAGTTAAATCCAAACCTGTCCGCAATTCCAACCTCTCACGGGATGAACAAAAAGCCCTTGAATCACTGAGACAAAGACAAGACATTGTCATCAAACCAGCAGACAAGGGTGGTGCAGTGGTGGTCTGGGACAAACAGTTGTACATAAAAGAAGCACACAGACAACTGTCAGACACAAATTTCTATACACCACTCACAGCATCACCCCTCCCCCAACACCAGAAACTCATCTCAACCACAGTTAAACAAGAAATCAAACACAACAACTTACCGAAGACAGCCAAACTCCTCATAATGACAGACACCAAACAACCCACCTTCTACCTGCTCCCTAAAATACACAAAACCAATACTCCCGGCAGACCCATAGTATCTGCATGCAGCTGCCCTACAGAACACATTTCACAGTACTTAGACTCTCTCCTCCAACCCATAGTACAAGGCCTCCCCACATACCTCAAAGACACTACACACACACTCAACATGATTAATTCATACAACACAGATCCCACTTTCAAACCCAGCCTCCTCTTTACCCTTGATGTCGTCTCTCTCTACACTTCCATCCCTCATGCTGATGGACTGAAGGCCCTCGCATTCTTTCTTAACAAACGGCCCCCCAACCAACAACACCCTCCCACAGCTACACTAGTCAGACTTGCAGAATTAGTCCTCACCCTCAATACTTTTGAATTCAACAACCACACATTCTCACAAATCAGTGGTGTTGCTATGGGAACCAAAATGGGACCATCCTATGCCTGCCTCTTCATGGGACACCTAGAACACCGCCTACTAACCTCTTACACAGGCCCAACACCAGAGCTCTACAAAAGATACATAGATGATGGATTGGGAGCCACATCCATGCCAGAACATGACCTCCAGAATTTCCTCAACTTTGCACAGACCTTCCATCCATCCATCCAGCTGACCTACACCATTTCACAGTCAGTTAATTTCCTGGACATCACTATCTCCCTCAAAGATGGACTGCTTCAAACCTCAGTCTTCTACAAACCTACTGATGCGCACTCATACCTGGACTACACATCTTCCCACCACCAGTCCACTAAAAATAGCATTCCATATTCTGAATTCCTTCGCCTACGCAGACTGTGCTCTAGCGAAGAGGATTTCACTATACAAGCAGCCAAAATGTCTGATTTTTTCACCAACCGTGGATACCCTAGTGCCGTCATCAGTGATGCTCTCAGCCGCACTGCAGCTAAATCCAGAACATCTACTCTGGAAACTAAACCTCCCAAAGAGACAGACAGACCCACTGCCTGCCTTCTCTTCCATCCTCACAATCTGCCCATCTGCAGGATCCTGAAGTCTAACTGGCACATAGTAGAAAACCATAAACCTGCCTTTGAGACCACACCAATGATCACTTTCAAACGTGACAAAAACCTCAACGACCTACTGGTGCGCTCTAAGCTGAACAAAATCTCAACACCTAAGCCACCAGGTACTTTCCCCTGCTCAAAACCCAACTGCAAAATCTGCTCTCTCACCAAACCAGACACCATCCTACATGGCCCCACAGGCTCTTTCACTATTAAACGCACTTTCTCCTGCCAGAGCCATAACATTGTGTATGCCATCCACTGTCAGCTGTGCGGTAAGATCTATGTAGGTGAGACATCTCGCACACTTGAGACGCGCATCTCTGAACACCTGGCCGACATCCGCCACCATCGGCCCAAACCAGTCGCTCTACACTTCAACCATGCCCAACACAACATCAACCATGTCAAAGTCTTGGCACTTTGGCAATCTAAGAGTGACAGCTTGGAACGCCTTATGCAGGAATCTCATCTCATTGCCAAACTGGGCACCGTCCACCCTCATGGCATCAACGTCCAAAAGTAGTATGTACCATTCCATCTCTGCAGCTCCAGCCTGAAATATCCCCCACCTACACACACCCATACCACCCTACCTCCCTCTGTTTACCTCAGACATAGGTTGCAGCTATCATCATCTTCCCTTTTCCTACACTCTCTGAGTCTCTCCATTTGCTACATCAATCGACTTACTCCCCCTCCCCCTGCCCTAGTAATGATGTGTGTAGGGGTGTTGGTGGATATGGCGGTTGCTGGGGGTGGAGGTGGGGGTAACCAATGAATAAGGCTGATATTACAAATGGAACACACACACACACACACACACACACACACACACACACACACACACACACACACACACTCACACTCACACATACACACACACATAATAAATAGAATGCTGGCTCCTTTATCTGTGGTACGTGAAGGGGGGGGGGGGGGAGAGAGAGAGAGAGAGAGAGAGAGATTGTGTATAGGTGTGAATATGTTGCCCCTCCCCCTCCCCCAGTTAGTACGTAAACCCATCCCCTTCTTCCCTCCACCCTCATAGCATCTACACCTTAAAGTAACATGTACCAACCCACCACTTCTATCTCAGCCCATAATATCCTCCCACCACACACACACATACTACCTTATCTCCCACTATTCACCTCACACAACTTATAGCTATCTTATTTATGCATTTATTATCATTATTATTTTTTTATTTTTATTTTTTTTTTAATTATTATTATTTACTGATTTTTTAATTTATTATTATTTTTAATGTTTCATTTATTTATTTATTTGATTATTATAAAAATTGTATTTTCTAAATATATTTCTGTATCATGCTTTCATTACCTTAACCTTCACTATCGTTGTTAGCAGTATCATTCAGTAATACTATTGCTAGTATTGATACTACCACTGGCATTGACATCACCATCGCCTTCGCCTCTGGGACTGTTGCCACGGCAACCCTGCTGTTTAAGAATCCTCTAACCCACTCTCCTTTCTCCCATACCCATACTTATTGACACAGATTGGTAGTAATCTTGTCCCTTTTTTTTTTTTTTTTCTCTCAGTATTTTGACCATTATTAGTATTCCTATCAGTAATATTATTATCTTCATTACGACTTTGACTCGCTCACTATTTCCCTTCCAACAGCCTCGTTCTCATTCAACGCCTTCTTCCTTGCGCTGAACCCTACCAAGTGATCTGAAGCGATCAAAGCTAAGTGAATTTTCATTGTTTTATTCGTTAATGTCTCACCTGATGAAGACCTAAGAGGTCGAAACTAGTTGTGTTTCGTCTTGTGACTCGTTTGTCCACGTTCTCTGGGCGGTTCGCTAACATTTATTTAACAATAACATGTGCATTTCAAATACAAAACACTTTCTAATTAGACAGGTTCATACATAAGGCAAAGAGGGTGGTGTGGCTGGTGGTGGATTTATGGCGGAGTATGCAAATACTGGCACATAAGTTGGTTGAAATAATGGTGTTTGAAGGTTGATATGCATTGGTGTTGTTTGGTTGATTCAGGGAGCGAGTTCCATTGACAGGAACCTCAATATGTTAAACTGGATTTGAATAAGTCAATTCTAGGAACAGGGACATGAAGTTTGGGTAGAGTCCTTGAGGAATTAATTGAGAATCTGTGAACTAACGTGGAGGGTGCCTTCCAAGACACAACCCTGTGCATTATGATCCCTTTGTTGTATTCTAATTTCAGACTTAAGGGGAGAACCTGAATCTTTTTATAGTCTGAGTCCAGAAGACTACTGGATTTTAGGAGGACTAATTTGAGTGCTCGCTTGTGTAGGCTTAGTAATGGTTTGAGGGTGTCAGCACTAGCAGAGTCCTATAGAGTAGATCCATAGTCTATGTGTGATTGAATATGAGACTGGAAAAGAGCTTGCGTGAATGCAGGTCGAGGAAGCGTTTGATTTTGGAGAGTTGATAAACTTTCTGTGAATTTTTGTTTTCCACAGTGAGGTTATGTGAGCTTGCCAATTAATGCTGTTATCAATTGTTATTCCTAGCACTTTGAGGTATGTTACCTGTTCAACAGGTTCATCTTTAAGATGGACAGGAGGAAACTTAATGGTGAGATTTTGCCTTTTTTGTCTGGTTGTGATAGGCATTGATTTAGTTTTTTTAGGGTGAAGGGACATGTGATTTAGTTCAGTCCATTTTACGAGGTCATTCGCACTTTCTTGTAAAGTGTGTGCAAGAACAGTAACATCAGAATGATTTGTGTGTATTGTTGTATTATCAGCAAAGAGTTCACATGTGGATGTGATATGGAGAGGTAGGTCATTAATGTAAATTGTGAACAGTAAGGGACGAGCCTTGTGGGACGCCACAGGAAAGTGTTTGAAATGAAGAGAAAATTGTATTGATTTTCACACATTGTTGCCTATTTGTGAGATATGATTGGAAAAGCGAAAGTTTTTGTGGATAAGCCATACAATTTCAATTTTCTAAGAAGAAGGTTATGGTCTATCACATCAAATGCTTTTTTTGAAATCGATGAATAGGACACCACAGTATCTGTTGTTGTTAATGCTATTTAGCCAGTCATCAACTAAGTTGATTAGGGCTGTGTGGCATGAATGGTTGTGTCGAAACCCGGACTGTCTTGGATGAAGCAAGTGATATGTATTAAGGTGGTGTAATGTGTGTTTGTTCATGTGTTTTTCCAAAGGTTTGGAAACAGAGGATATGATTGAGATTGGTCTGTAGTTTGCAGGGTCTGAGTTGTCACCTGCCTTGTAGATAGGAAGGACTTTTTTTTTTTGAAACTATCGGGAAATGATTTTTGTCTATGCATAAATTGGAGAGTATGTTAATGTATCTGTAATTGCTGGAGCTGATAGTTTGAGGATTTTGCCGTCTAGGCCATCTACCCCGCAGGTACCTGACTGTTTTAGGTGCGTTAGGTAGTGATAAACTTCAAAGACTGTTATTGGTGGAATATGAAGTTCAGACGTGATGTTTTTATCTTGGCAATGTTGTTTCAGTTTCTGAAGATCGTTTGATTTGGAAGAATCTGTCGTGACAATTTTATTAGCTATAGTGCAAAAGTGTGTCTTTAGCTGTTCGACAGAGATGTCTTTAATTACAGTTGATTTTGAAGAAGGTTGATTGTTTGTAAGCTCGTTAATAGCTCTCCATACCAATTTTGGGTTCTGGTTTGATGATATTAGGTCTCGATAATATTTCGTTTTTTTCTCTGCGTTTCTGTGAATTTATTGCATTTCTCAGTTTTCTAGATTCCTCTTCATAGCCATGTTGTTTAAGCAGATCTCTAAGGTAACCTGCCTCCTGTAACTCTTTAGTGTACCATGCCGGTTTAGGATCATGCCGTACTCTAATCGTTTGTCGAGGGGCGTGTTTATTATATATCTCTGTAAATGTTTTGATCCAAAATTCAACAGCAAGATCTGGATCAGTTATGTGGAAAACTGAAGAGAGATTTGAGTTAAGTAAGTCATGCAGAAAGTCTTGGTTGTTAAAGTTTGTAAAGCAACGGTACGTTATTGTCTTGTGCCCCGTTTTGGGAATTTTTACTCCTTTTTTGGGCCATGTGACACACATTACGTAATGGTCACTACAGTTTAGAACAGGGACGCAGGCTTCTGCTATATTACAAAAAAGGTAAACAATGTTCAAAGAAAAAGGGTAATGAACATTGGTCTATGATAATGACTCGTATAGTCTCTCAATACGAGCACGCATCACACTCCCAGTGTCAGCACATTTTGCCCTGTCTTTTTAACCACTGAGTGGCAGCACTTCGATGTCGACGCACCAGTTTTTGTTTGTCCACAACACCACAAAACGCACTCCTTGAGATCAGAGTAATAACTCGTATAATAGTATGCAACACATCTGACAGGCACCCGACAGACTGCAGCAGGCCAGACAAGGAAACAAACAAACAAACAAACAAATACACATAGATTTACACATACACACACACTCGCGAGTGCACGCGCGCACACACACACTCACACACACGCATACCCATGCACACGCGCACGCACGCACGCACGCAAGCACGCACGCACGCACACACACACACACACACACACACACACACACACACACACACACACACCACACAGTGTGGGGGCTCACACACGCATGTAGAAAACTATTACATGTGCGCTCATAACAATTAGATATGCGCGTACATACATAGCACATGGATGATGAAAATTAATAGCATATCGCACTACATACATATGTGATATAAAGTGGATACAAACATATGCACGCTCACAACCATTAGATGCGCACACATACCTATGTGATATGAAGTGGATACAAACATATGCACGCTCACAACCATTAGATGCGCACACATACATAGCACATGGATGATGAAATAGCATATCGTACTACATACCTATGTGATATGAAGTGGATATAAACATATGCACAGACGGTGATGTAGCAATGATATACGAATATAAGGATGCATACAGCGACATGTTAATTTAATTCAATGAGGACATGGGGAGAGGAGCTGGTTGGTGTTGCTGTGACAGGAACTGAGCAGTCATTGTGTTCAGCAACTGAACGGCAAAGGGATGTAGTGGGCTAGAAGGGTGTACTGACTGCTGTGGGATGTGTGTGATGGTGGGGGGTTGGAAGTGTAATGTGTTGGGTGGTGGCAGGAGTGTTGTGTTGTGAAGTGTAAGGTGGGCATTGTTTGGAGTTGGTGGATTGTAAGGGGTATTTGAGGGTGGTAGTTGTGCTGTGCTGGGAAATTGTAGCCAAGATGTGTTGTGAGGTTGCAGCTGAAATGTGTTTGGAGGTGGGGTGTGTTGGTTGCTGCTAGTGTGTGGTTTGGACATGGAAGGGGGTGATGTGCTATGTGGGTGGAGGGTGCAGGTCACGTTTCTGTACTCTTTACATTGCTGTTTGTCATTTCTATTCACTGGGGAAGAAAAGGAATACATGTGGGTGGGGGATTGTAGAAGGGGTTGCTTTGTAGGGCGTTGATGGCGACCTAGTATATTATATACACTGCGAGAGTTGGGATTATGGGGAGTGTTCGCTGGGAAATCAGTTTCATAGTTATAACTTGGTGGACTGTTTGTGGTCACTGGGGCGTCTTGTGTTGGAAGACGTTCCCTTCTTGCTCTTTGTGAAGTGGGCCTGATGTAGTTGGAGGCTTGGGTCTTGTAGTTATTAGTGGGACAGATGTTGGAGGCAAGGACTTTGCAGCCATATGAACTGGGATGTAGTCTGTCTCGGTACATGGCTTTCTTTGGCGCCCCAGATCTGGCGAGGAAGGAGGGGGTGTTATCTAAGTAACTGATTCCCTCTTGACGGCAGGAGAGGCGAAGATTGGCCGTGGATCGTGTCGCCATGTCCTTCAGGGGGTGTTGACCAAGGGGAGGAAGAATGGAGGAGGCCTGCAGTGAAGCACTGGGGAACGCTTGCCTGAGTAGGTGGATTAATTTGACCCGTCTGCTACAGGCACTGGCCTTTCGTCACAATACAAAGAGAGAGAGAGAGAGAGAGGAGAGAGAGAGAGAGAGAGAGAGAGAGAGAGAGAGACCCACACACGGTGACACACACAATGAGTGAATGACACACACGTGTACACTTCTTGTTCTTCTAAACGCAAGTGTGCGATCTGGCAGCATGAGCCAGAATAATCCACTTTCATCCATGTTGAAGATATCTTTTTTCTCTAGTTTTTAAGCGTGGGCAACAGGACATCACTAACCCAATGATCTGTGATCGATTCATCTACACTGTTCCTTTCTCCACTTACTTTTCTGTAGGAAATGTTGTGGCGTATGTTGAAGCGCCTAATCCAACCTTCAGAACAACACCCCTTTGTCAAGCCCAGATCTTTGACAAACTGTTCGGCTTTTGATTTCAAAATAGTGCCGGAGACAGGCATGCTGTTCGCCCTTGTTTTCTTGAACCAGTCCAAAAGGGCATTCTCAATCTCGGGCTGCGTTGCACGTCTGTCATGTTTGCGTTTTGAAATGCAGTCCCCTTATCAAATTTTTCCTTCAAACTTTCCCTATTTTTCACAATCACACTAACTGTTGCTTTAGAAATTCCAAACTCAAGGGCTAACTCGCTTTGCTTCTTGTTGTTTTCTTCAACTTGTTTGATTAAATCTATTTTTCTTTTCAGTGACAGAGTCACACGTTTGTGCGCCATTGTTTTGTCAAAGGGAAAACTTGGGACCAGGACCAAGAAAAACGTTTATTGT
Organism: Conus canariensis; assembly: GCA_033310375.1. Taxonomy (NCBI): domain Eukaryota; kingdom Metazoa; phylum Mollusca; class Gastropoda; order Neogastropoda; family Conidae; genus Conus; species Conus canariensis. The sequence continues at coordinate 6,833 of JAMYXO010001748.1, read as the reverse complement.
AAGCAGTTGTTTACTATTACCGGCGTTTACTATTTGCGGAGTTCACTATAACAGCATGTCAAAGGGAAGTAACTCTCATAAAAAAAAAAGTTTACTATAGCCGGCGGTGGGAAGCTTCAGGGACTTGAAAATGAGTTTACTATTTTAAAGGACGTTTATTATTTCCGATGTTTACTATTTCCGGCTAAAATTAACAGAGACTAAGAAGGCTTGGGACCGGGACCAAGAAAAACGTTTACTATAGGCAATTGTTTACTATTTCCGGCGTTTACTGTATCAGGAGTTCACTATATGTGTTGAGTTGGTGGAGGGAGGGGGAGGAGGGAGAATCGCTTAATCTTTACTGTCGTTTTGTTGTTGCTTAGTTGCTGAGTGTGTGTGTGTGTGTGTGTTTTTTTTTTTTCTTCATTACTTTATTTCAATAGTAGTATTTGTTTTACTGTCATGTTAATTTGTTTTATCTATTCCATGTTTCATCGTTTTCATGTAATGTTAGATTGTTGTATTGGTTGTTGTGTTATTGTTGCTTTATCGTAGATCTGTTTGTTGTATTGTTGTTTTGTTAGTGGCCTGTCTGTCTGTATGTCTGTCTATCTGTCAGGTTTTTGGCGATATTGTACTATCTGTTTCTTGTTTTGTTGTTGATGCTTTTTGTGTTATTGTTTGCTTGCATATTTTTCTAATTTGCTCGCGCGCGTGTGTGCGTGTATGTGCGCGCGCGCGTGCGTGCTAACGTGCGCGCACACGAGCGGGTGGGGTGGTGTTGTGTGTGTGTGTTGTAAGCGTGTGTCTGTGGCTGTATCTGTGTGTATGTGTACGTACGTGGGCAAGTGCGTCCGTTGTTTAGCTGCTCTGTTGGCAACAATAATAACCTTTAAACCATGTGCTTTTGAAAGCAGAGAGAGGAGGAGAGAGAGAGAGAGAGAGGAGAGGAGAGGAGAGGAGAGAGTCACTTTCCAACACAGTATCTTGCATGCATAATGCAGTGTAAAGGTACATTAATGCATGCATATGGCACATTAATGCATACAGCACATTACATGCATGACACATACAAGCCTTACTGCATGACACATCAAAGCCATTACATGCATGACACAATACAAAGCACATTACATGCATGGCACAATACAAAGCTACATTACATGCATGGCACAATACAAAGCACATTGAGCATGCATGCCAAGTTATGCAGAAGCACATAGCGGCATACTAGCACTTACAGCATGCACAATACAAAGCCTATGCTGATTACATGTGTTGCACTGCGACACAATACAAAGGACATTACATGCATGACACAATACAAAGCACATTACATCGCATGGCACAATACAAAAGCACATTAACATGCACATAAAGCACAATAATGACAAATGACAGCACATTGACACATGCACATGAAAAGCACTCACATCAAGTGACACAGCACAAGCATTACAAGGCACATTACATGCATGACACAATGACACAAAGCACATTACATGACAAAAAGGCACACACATACAACAGACATATGACATAGTCATGCATGACACAATACAAAGCACATACATGCATGACACAATACAAAGCACATACAGCATGCACATACAAGTTACATGATGCACAATACAAAGGCACATTACATCATGACACAATACAAAGGCACTTACATGCATGACACAATACAAAGGCACATTACATGCATGACACAATACAAAGGCACATTACATCATGCACAATACAAAGGCACACTTACATCATGACACAATACAAAGGCTACACATGCACATACAAAGGCATTACATGCATGACACAATACAAAGGCACTTACATGCATGACACAATACA
>JAMYXO010001747.1:0-25000 GCA_033310375.1 Conus canariensis | reverse complement strand
AAATTTAAATGTGATCTGTTTTCTTTTTGTTGTTATTTTTTGGCCTGAAGAAGACCCAAGAGGTCGAAATGCATTGTGTCTTGTCCGTGCTTTGTCAATGTCCTTGGTGGTAATTAACCCCCTCTCTTTCTAAATTCTGTTCTGATCCATTATATACAGAATCTCATCTACTTCCTACTAATGACAATAATCGTGTGACCAGAGCCAAAACAAGCAAGTGTTTTCATCTGGAGGTTGCCACCACATCCATCCAAACGCAGTCTCCATGAACGAGCCAAGCACAGAAGAGAGCTTTATGACTTAACCATCAGCATGGTTATAGCTATCACTTTGGTAGATGCACATCATGAACAATGGATGTGAAATGATGGAGATGAAGTTATAGGAGTGTGTGTTGGTCTGAGATACGTAAAAAGCGCGTTCTTTATAACACATCTTGTTAACAGGGCCCAGAGCCACAGACACATGTAGTGCTTGTAAAAAAGAAATTGAACAATACTTTCAAACACGCATCCATTAGGTAAACAATGCTTATTGTAAGGTTCCAGTCTTTCATTTCATTTACCAAACTCGGGATAGGAGCTACAAGCAGCAATCACGCAAACATAAGAGATATGTTTGGGGAGTGGGGCGAGGGGGGATGCGTCCACAGTTTGTGGCATTACTACTTCTCGACAGTGGCTGATGCGATGGCCAGTGTTTCTCTCTTCAGTAGAGAATGGTACTACACAGCAAGTCCTGAGGATTTCATTGTACAAATCACAACCTCTGGTTGACTGAAATCAGACTCACACACTACGCCAGCAGGGATTCTTTGTAATCCATCGTTTTCTTTATCTTCTCAGCCAGTCTGGATGACTGAGCAAACACTCCCAACGTTGAGTGTGTTTCATTTGTTTAAATTGGTCCAAAGGCACATCGTCAAGACTCCCCAATCCATTGGGTCTTTGAGGATTTCTCTGCGTTAGATGTTTTACCCAATGGTACTTTCGTTGGAAAAAAACCCCTTTCATATGAGCCCTTGGGGAAATGTTTTTATGGCAACGAATCAGTTCTATAAATTTTGGTAAAGTCGGCCTGTCTATCTGTCTGCCTGTCTGTGACTCTCTCTTTTTTGGACCCCCTTAAAAATCTTTCCCTCTTTAAAATACAAAATTGTTTCACATAACTGAAAAACCCCCCATTTGTTTTCTAAGTCACTTTTAAAATTTTTTTGTTTTGCTCCCAAATGGGAGTTTGGTTACTTTTAACTTCAGCAGTGCGTTGGTTTAAGGATTAATTTTCCTGAAAAAGGGACGGGAAGATCAAAACGGCTTAACACTTTGGTACAACGGGAACGGGAAACAATGTGAACACAGGCCCCAAAATCTGTAGACGTCGGGCTGGGGGAAAAAGGGGACGTAGTTTAAAAAACTGAAATGAGACAAAATGAAAATTTAAAATTTTTCTTTACATCAAATTTAATTTCTGTTGTACGCCGACTCTTATTAGTTTAAAACCACTTTTCCCTGGGGGGGCACATTCCATTTTTTCCGGTCAGTAGCACATTGCGTATACATTTAATCTCCGGGGGGTTAAGTTTCAAACTCAGACCCCAAACCCCAAAACCACACGTCTTTTGAAACTTTTTAAATGTTCAAATTCAGCTCAGTCATCGGGATGACTCTAAGGCCCACTGTTTTGGCTAAAGCCGCCCTTTGGATTTTTTTTTTTAACGGGTCTAGTGACGTGTTGTTGGGCCCAAATTTTCGTGTTTGGTTTTTTAAAGAGACTTCGACCCGTGTCCCCAGTTGAGTGTGCGGGTGGGGTTTTTTTTTTTTTGAAATTGTACATTGTTTTTCTGTCCTCTTCGAAAAAAGGGGTGGGGGGGGGGAGAAAATGAGAGGTGGGGGAAGTGGAAAATGTGTGGGGGACTCTAGGGTTTTTGTATGTGATTCTGTCCTTTCGAGACAAAGGGGGGGGGGGGGGAGAGATGAGAGGTGGGAAAGGTGGATAAGGGTTTAGGGGGCTCTAGGGTTTGGCTTTTGTGATTCTGTCCTCTTGGAGAAAAAAGGGGTGGGGAGGGGAGAGATGAGGGGGTATGTAAGTGGATAAAGTGTTTGGACTTTGGGTTGCTATGTGTTTTGTCCTCTTCGAGAAAAAGGGGGGGGAGGGGGGGGGATGAAAAGGTGGGGAAAGTGGATAATGTGTATGGACTTATGGGGCATGTGATTTCTGTCCTCTTCGAGAAAAAGGGGGGGGGAGGGGAGAGATGAGGGGTTTGGGAAGTGGATAATGTGTATGGACTTTAGGTGCTATGGGGGTTTTGTCCTCTTCGGGACAAAGGGGTGGGGGGGGGGAGAGATGAGGGTATGGAAGTGGAAATGTGTAGGGAAACTCTATGGTTGCTTTGTGATTCTGTTTTTTCTTCGAGAAAAAGGGGGTGGGGGGGGGAGAGATAAGGGTTTGGGGAAATTTGGAAAATGTGTGGGCCCTCTATGGTTGCTATGGGGATTCTGCCCTTTTCGAGAAAAAAAGGGGTGGGGGGGGGAGAAAATGAAGGTGGGGAAAGTGGTTTAATGTGTGTGGCCCTTTTTTGGTTGCTATGTGATTCTGCCCTTTTCCGGACAAAGGGGGGGGGAGGGGAGAGATGAGGGGTTTGGGGGAAGTGGAAAAATGTGTATGGACTCTATGGTTGCTATGTGATTCTGTCCTCTTGGGAGACAAAGGGGTGGGGAGGGGAGAGATGAGGGGTGGGGAAGGGGAAATAATGTGTAGGGGACTTTTGGGGTTGATATGTGATTCTGTCCTTTTTCGAAAAAAAAAGGGGGGGGGGGAGGGGAAGATGAGAGGTAGGGAAAGTGGATAATGTGTATGGACTCTATGGTTGCTATGTGTTTCCCTGTCCTTTCGAGACAAAGGGGTGGGGGGGGGAAGGAGGGAGAGGGGGGGAAAGTGGATAATGTGTATGGACTCTATGGTTGCAAAGTGTTTCTTCCTCTTGAGCAAAGAGGGGGGGGGGGAAGATGAGGGGGTTGGGGAAAGTGGATAATGTGTGGGGGACTCTATGGTTGCTTTTGGGGATTTGCCCTCTCGAGAAAAAGGGGGGGGGGAGGGGGGGGGGAAAATTGAGATTTAGGAAGTGGATAATGTGTTTTAAACCTATGGTTGTTTAGGGTGATTGTCCTCTTCGGAAAAAGGGGTGGGGGGGGGGGAGAAAATGAGAGGTAGGGAAGTGGAAAATTGTGTGTGGACTTTATGGTTGCTATTTTGATTCTGTCCTTTCGAGAAAAAAGGGGGGGGGAAAGGGGAGAGATGAGGGGGGGTTGGGAAGTGGATAAGGGTGTGTGGACTCTATGGTTGCTATTTTGATTCTGCCCTTTCTTCGAGAAAAAAGGGGGGGGGTGGGGGAGGATGAGAGGTAGGGAATTTGGATAATGTGTGTGGACTCTTGGTTGCTATGTGATTCTGCCTCTTCGAGACAAAGGGGTGGGGGGGGGAGAGATGAGGGGTTTAGGGGGGGTGGAAAAAGTGTGGGGGCTTTTAGGGTTTGGGTATGTGATTCTGCCCTTTCGAGACAAAGGGGGGGGGAGGGGAGATGGAGGTAGGGGAAGTGGAAAATGTGTGGGGGACTCTATGGTTGCAAAGTGATTCTGCCCTGTTGGAAAACAAAAGGGTTGGGGGGGGGGAGGGTTTTAAAAAAAGTGGATAATGTGTGTGGCCCTTATGGTTGCTATGTGATTCTGTCCCTTGCCTGTCAGTGCCCTTTTCCCCGGGGCTTGGGTTTCCCACATGTACAGCCCCTTTTCTCTTTCTTAAAAAACTGCCCCTGATGGGTGTTTGGGGGTTTGGGATTTGCCAAAAAACTTGTCCCGGGTGGAGTCCGTTTGGGTTTCAGCAGCGGACGGACAGACAGACAGACAGAGACGGTTTACAAACTTTGAAAAATTGACACTTTGATATGTTTTTCATTCCCAAAAAAAAGTCTTTTGAAAAGGGGGGGGGGGGGGGGGGGTAACAGGACAAAAACCCTTTTCTCCTTAAATTAAATCACGGGGAAATTTAACATTTAAAAAATAAAAAATTTAAAAATTTTTATCAGTTAATCTGGTGTAAATAAACTCAAAAGCTAACCAACTTTAAAGACCGGATCGCCCTGGATCCCCCTCGTATTTACTAGTCCCGGGGAAATAAAAATTAGGAAAAAAAAAACAAACAAAACAAACAACCCAAACCAAAAAATTGTAAGATATAGACAAAATCGCCCATCCATTTAAACACGACAGAGAGGGGGAAGAGAGGAGAGGGGGAGAGAGAGTGGGAGAGAGAGAGAGAGGGAGGAGAGAGAGAGGGGAAAGAGGAAAAGGGGGAAAATGGGTATGATAAAATTTTTCTATTGAAATATGCCCGCGTGTTAGTGGGGTTTTAATTGCCCACGAACCTAACAATTCATTAATGTAAGCCCGGGAAAATTAAATATTTAAATATTAGTTACATGAAATTATTAAAAAATTTTCCTTCCCACCAATTACGGTTTTTGTTTTTAATGCATGTTTTATGTTATTATGTTGTAATCTTTGCATCAGTACTGGGGCCTATTTTAAAGGGCTTTCACCCAACATTGGACCCGCTTGATTTACGAAAAAATTAAAAGGGCTAGTATTATCCCTTTCAAGCGATGTTCCCTTTCTTCAAAACCCTAGCCTTCACTGAGACATACCCTTTTTCAAAGTGTTAACTATGCACACGCGATTTTACTGCCCAAAAAAACCCCTCCTGTAATAATTATTTTCCCAAATTTTTAAACATTTAAATATTTGTTTGGGGTAATCCCCATATTTTTTTCTTTTCCAAGAGAAATCCATCCAATGTTTAATATTGTTTTTGGAAACTAAGAAAAAGAAGAGAAGAAGAAAAAGGGAAGAAAAAGAACAAAACAAAAACCCAACCCAAAAAACAAAAAACAAAAGGAGGAGGGGAAAAGGGGAGGAGGGGGAAAAGGGAGAAGGGGCCCAAACCCAGCACCCAGCAGCAGCGGGGAAGTCAAGAAGAAGAAGAAAAGGGGGGAGGAGGGGGGAAAGGAGGGGAATGGCTGTAGGGGAAAGAAAGAAAAAAGAAGAAGAAAAAAAGAAAGAAGAAGAAAAAGCAAGAAAAAAGATGTGATGATGATGATGATGATGTTTGATGTGTTTGATGAGATTGATGTAAAGGATGAAAACGAGGGAGATGAGGAGGAGGAAAAGGAGGAGGAGAAGGAGGGGAAAGGGGAGAAGTAGGGGAGGGAAATAGGGAGAAGTGTGAAAGCGGGAAATTTGAAGAAGAAAAAAACAAAAAGTGATAAGGGCAAAAAGCCCCCCCGAGTGTAAGATTAGGAGAAAAAAACCCCAAAAAAACTGATGCAAAATACAGGGCATAGCACATTTGGCGAAGATGGAACACAGCCCATATTCATGGGAAAGGGCATTTTTCCAAAATAAAACTTGTTTCTGCACCCCCTTTCCAAGTCAGACCGGGCGTTCATTGCACCCCAGTTCACCCCTGACCCCTGCTGGCCAATATGCAAAACGGCCCGTCCCCTTGGGGAGGCCGACGAAACGGGACAGGGGCATGGAGGGCAGTCTGCAGTGGATTGGTGGACAGTGTTTGGGTTCAAAACTTGGTTCTGATTTCAGAAGAACGGGGTCCCCCTCCTCCAGTAGGAATGTTTAAACCTTTGTGGACCCCCACAAATTAAATAATCGTTATCAACGCAGCTCCGTTGGTGGGTTTGCTATCCTGTTTTTGTGGAACTGGAACGTGTATTTCTTACCCCCGCCTGGTGTGTTGAGTGTTTCAGAAATTAGTCTAGTGTCTCTTTAAAAGGGTGTGGTTTCTTTAAAATTTCATCTGGAAATTAGTTTTAAGTATAAACTTGATATCTGTTTTTTATCCAAGCAAACAGAAACCCCGCAGCAAAAAAAGAAAGTAGTAGTAGTAGTAGTGGGGGGGTGGTGGTGGCTGTGGTCACGGTGATGGTATTGGAAAATTTTATGCCGATCAAATTTAATACCAAACGGGGCCTTCCCTTTTTATGACAACTCCTGTAAACCGAAGCCCAGACCCCTATGCACCTGAAATTTGCTTTCAAACCCAAAAACTAAAAAGTAGAAAAAATTTTCCCGATTGTGGGGGCCCCAGTGTTCACATTTTACTTTGAAAAATTCAGGACCAGGGGGCCCCCAAAAGGGGCAAAACAAAGGGTCTGTGCACACTTTGTGACTTTTCTGATTGTCAGTAGTTGAGATGTTATGGCCCATTGTATCTTTCTTCCTAGGAGTGGAACAACAAGGGTCCCGGGTTTGATATCACTGTAAAAATTCACAAACTTCTGGTTGATAAAATCAGATAAAGCACCACCCCAAGCAGGGAAATTGCTTTGGAAACCCTTCTTTTTCCCTGACCTTCTCTGCAGTCCATTTGGGCTGAGCAAACCCCTCATTTGTTCTTTTTTAAAATGCCCTTTGTCATATGAAACATTTCCCGTGTGGATTTCCCAAACTTAGCATATAAAGTTTTTTAGTTAAAATAGTAAGGGCTTTGGGTCTTTCTTAATTTGGACAAAAACCAAAGATCAGTACGATAATTTTTCATATTTGCCCCACAATTGATCCCAAACAAAGATTTAAATAGCAATAAACCCGCCTAGTTGTGTGTGTGGTGTGGTGTGTGTGTGTGTGTGTGTGTGTGTGTGTGTGTGTGTGTGTGTGTGCGTGCGTGCGGGGCATGATGCGTCCCTTGGAAATTGTTGTGTGTGGGTGTGTGTGTGTGTGTGTGTGTGTGTGTGTGCGTGTGGGGCGTGTGGGGGCTTGTGTCCCTTGTGTGTGTGGGTTTGTGTGTGTGTGTGTGTGTTTTGTGTGGGGTGTGTGTGTGTGGGGTGTGTACTTTTTGGGCGAGAAATTGTGTTTTGCATGTTCGTGATTTTCCATTAAAAACTCTCGGTGAAAATGTTCCCCCCCAATAGCTTACTATTAAAATTAATGTAGTTTTTAAACCTTAAAAGAGAGAAAAAAGGAAGGAGAGAAAAGGGAGAGAGGAGAGAGAGAGAGAAAAGAGAGAAGAAAAACCCACCACACACCATACACACACACACGCCCCGCCCCCGCGCGCGCAAAACACGCACGCACAAAACACCACACCCCCCAAAACACACACACCCCAAAACACAACACACAACACACAAACACCCCATTTAAATCGGGCTTGTCGTCGGGTTTTTTCCCACCGCCCTAGAATAGCATTTATTTGCATTACTTCCAGCAAAGGGCAGGCCAGTTTTAACAATTTATCAACCCAAAAAAACCGTAACCTCCGGACATGTTTTAAATTTAAAAAATCAGTTTTATTGAAAATACGGATGTTTTGTTACGAGTTCCGGTGCCCCCAAAAACTTTTATGTCCCATAAAGTAATTATCCAAGTTTAAAAAAGGGTCCAGGCCCATTTAGCACCCCGTTAAAAAACCATATCCTAAACGCTTGGAGGATAAAACTCCACGGGTAGAAATCCCAGGTCAGGACAAGCTCAGTCGGGGAAGGAGAGTTTAAACTGCCCCCCTCAGGGTGTTCGGCCCCCTTTTCTGTCAAATGATCCCCACCGTCATAGCCGTCAATCTCGTGCAGTTTTGCCAGAATCCTTTCCCCCGCCATCTTACAGCCAAAATTTCTTAAAACATTTTTCATTCAGCCTGAAAAACCTGCAGCAGGCTTACAATGCTGGTCCTCAGTTTGCCCCCTTGCCCCCATCAAAATCGGGAAACCTTTGGGCCGCTATAAACGGTCATGGTAGGCCAGCAGTCAGGCCCCCCCCACTCCCCGTCCTTTCCCAACCCCCTTCCCTCCCTTTATTTCCCGCCGCAGGCGTGAGTACCCCCCCCCCCCCTCTCCCCAAAGCTCTCTAGGGCAGCCTCACCCCACCCTAACACAAAGACTGGGGAGGACCCCCAAAGTGTGACTGTGGCTCAGGGTTCCCGGTCCCAGAACTTGGGTCAGAAAAGGACCTCATCCTGTCGGACCGTGACATAAAACCCACCGTGTAACGCTCGGTCCTTTACACAGTCAAATGACATGATAAAATTATTTACAAATGCTTAAACAGATTAATTTTCCCCCAAAATTTTTAAATATTCAATAAAAATATATAATACAAAAATCGAAGCGAGAAAATATATTACCAAGTATACATTTTTTGGGCGCCTGTTATTTTTTTAAATTTTCGGTTTGTTTTGAATAATATGCTATTAGAATAAACAAACCGACTTTGCTTTTGTGCGGGATTAAAATAGCCCTTGAAAAAATGTGTGTGGGGTGTGTTTGGGGTTGGTGTCTTTTCCCCCGGTGTGTGTGTGGTGTCGTGTGTGTGTGTGTGTGTAAGAGAGAGAGAGAGAGAGGAGAGGAAGAAGAGAGAGAGGAGGAGAGGGGAGAGAGAGAGAGAGAGATAAAGGTTTTTGTGCTCGGTGGCCTGATTGTGAAAAATAAACCCCTTTTGCAGAGGAAATGTTTCCCCCTGCCCGAAAAAAACCCTTTGGGGTTTTCCCACTCCTTTGGGTGTGCACTTGGTTATTGTTTTCGTAAATGTTTTTTCTGGTTTGGGTTTGGGAGGGAAAAACTTTTTTGGTTTGATTGCTGTTTGCCCCCTGGTTTGTATATTTGGGTTTTTTTTTTTGTTTGTAATTGCCTTTCCTTAAATTGTATATTTTGTTATTTTTTTTGGGTTTTATTTCCCGGGTTTGATTGGCTGTTTTTTTCTGTATTATTAAGTGATCATTTTTGTTCTTTGTTTTATTCCCTTTTGGATTCGTTTTTAAAAGCTTCTTGCGGGTTGTACTTTCCTTTCCCTCTTTGGTTCATTTGAAAATCGTTTTTTGCCCAGGTCCCCTTTTACTCTTTGGTTCATTTGATATCGATTTTGAAAGGTCCCTTCCCTTTTACTTTTGGTTCATTTGATACAAATTTTTCCCCGGGGTGCTGTTGGGGCCTCCCTTCATTTTTAAGCAGTGATTTATTTTAGTTTTCCCCTCCCCACCGTTTTTTTTAAGCCATCCCGGTACTTTTACACTGCAAACATGCCTTTGACTTTAGACACAGGGGCCACCCCAAAACATGGATTCGTGTAGGTACCTTAAACTTAAAATAACGCAACAAAAAAAAAAGATGACATTGAAAATTTATACTTCGCAGTGATGGAAACATTTTTCATGTATTTTTTTTTTTGGGAAATCCCGGTTATTTTCCATATCAGATGCAGAAAATGGCTTGCCAGATTCCAAAAAATGGACTCGCCCCCTTTTTAAACCCAAAAAATCCACTGGCTTACTTATTATCATGTTTCCCTCATTAAAATGAAAAAGGCCCTAGTTAATTTTAAAAATTTATGGTGTTGAATCTATTTGGGGATTGAAAAAAGTAGGAAAAAATAGTCAACCCTTGCAACACCCTTTGTTGTAGAAACCCTTTCAGAAACCACGTTTGGCGGGACAGGTTTAATGAAAATAAGGGATGAAGTAAACTTTTCTAAGTTATGAGACAATTATTTTAGGGATTTTAACATTGATCTTTTTAAAAACAAAATAAAAATGTTATAAAAAATATATATCAAATATTTTAAAAAAACTAATCGAGGGGCCAAAACCCCGCATAACTGAAAATTCCGCTACTCAAATAGTATATTTACACAAATGAAAAAACAATCCATTATGAACTTTTTTCCCCCTCCCTAGGGCCCCTTTTAGTGATCAAAAACCCAATTTCCTTATTTGGTTAAAAAAAACCGTTTTAAAAATTCCCAAAAAAGTAGGTCAAAAAGTTATTTACTACTGGAGCTTTAGAAACTTTAACGAAGAAGATTTCCCCCAGGGACCTTTCAAAAGCACTTTTTTGACCTATCTACCCAAATCAGAGATCCAAAAAAAAAGAAAGCTGAATTTTGGATTGTTATTTTAAACCTCTGTATATGAAAACCCCACTTCCTTTTTTAAAAGAAAAGGTTTAAAAAACGGGGAATTAAAACCTCCATGGATAACTAAAAAAATTTGGGACACAAAAAATTTAAAAAAAGGGAAATCTTTTGAGTATTTTCGGAACAAATGAAGAATTCAGAAAAAAAAAAATAAAGTAAACGCATTAAAAGGGAAAAATCGAAACGTATTTTACGTTAGAAAACTGTTAACTTTTTACCAAAGATACCGGGCCCAAATTTTGGGGAAAGAAATTAAAACATATTAACTAAAAAACCCTATGTTCAAAAAGTAAAACAAATGAGCTCAGACATATCTCCCAGATAAACAAAATTAATCTTTTTGAACCATAGCAGTGTCCGGCCCTTTAACCCGGGGACGGCCCTCCCACCCTTTCCCCCACCCCTTTCACAATAGGTCAGACAACCCCGCACACTAACACAGTTTTACAATCACCCCGCTTCTTTATTTACACACATCCATGGCCCCCACCACTTCACCCCAAATCCAAAAACTGACACAAGTACCCTTAAATTTCCCCGCTGAACACCCTCCCTCTACACAATGACCGGGAAAGGGACCCTAACCTACATGAAACCCCAAATTTAACAGTAATCACTGTGCCCTGGGGGCACAGTGATAGCCCCCCCACACGTGGGGGACAAACTACTAGGGGACAAGGTTTACCAAAGGGCTCTAATCTCTTAACGACCGTCCCCACCCACACCTTCCCAGGACTCCCCCTTTCCCCTTTTAAACCCCGGGCCCCCTCCCAAAACTGGTGGCTGCTTTCCCTAAGGGAGGCAACGACAAGTATCCTACCCCCTGTCCCGGCCCATTTCGTCCAAAAAGGAGGCAGTAGCAAACCCCCCAAAACCCCTTACTGCCTAACGCTCCCCACCCCTTCTACCCAAAAAACATGGGAAAAACCCCCCCGGGCCCCGGAAAAAACCCCTCCAGTCCTCGGCGCTGTAGGGGGCCCCCCCCCACGGGTTTGGACACCTCCCCGGAAAAAAGACCCCCCTGCACCCCGGCGCTGTCCGTGGCTCCCCCGCGGCCCGCACCCCCCCCGAAGACTCTGCCCCCCGGGCCCTCGGGCCCGGGTGGCTTCCGCATTTCGGACTCCTCCCCCAGGGGCCCCGGGACACCCAACGTTCACACACCAGACGCCCTCCCGAGGGGTGGGGCTGCGGGGAGGGCCCTCCCCTCGAAGGCCCCGGGGGGACACAAGGGTGGAAAAGGCGGGGGCAGCGCCCTCTCACAGGACGTTTAAACCGGGACAAAGGAAAACCATTTCCCGGGAACTCCCCGGGAAAAATTTCCGGTAGCGGAGGAGAGGGTGCCCCCAGAAAGGGAAACCCCGGGCCCGGGGGGTCTCCCTCTCCCGGGAAAAAAAAACAGGGGACTGGAAAGCGGGCCCCTCACCTGCCCGCACGCCGGCAGTAGGGCTGCGGTGATCTGGCCCCCAGGCTCAGGACGGGAGGAACCCGCTGACACAACTGTTGGCCCCTTTTGTTGGGGTTGCTACTTCCCGAGTCATTAAAAGGGAAAAAAGGGGTAATTGGTTTAAAACTTTTTAAATCCCCCCATTTTCCCTTGCCTACTTCCCACCCCGGGGATGAGAGGGCCCTTTTAATTTTTGAACACATCCCCCAAAACCCCTTACTCACTTTGGGGTTATTCCCGACCCCATTTCCCCGCCAAAACCCTTTTCAACAGGGGGTTTAAAAAAAAACTCTCCCTGAGCCAATTTCCCCGCTTTTTACCCTATGAAATTTTTGAATCCCACCCAATTCTCGGAGAAAAAAAACCAATCTAAGCGATCCAACACGGACTCCATGGGCCCCCCTTTGGACAACTAAATAATCGAGGAAATGGCCAATTTTACAAGGGGAAAATTTCTCCACCAAAAACCCGTTGTAATAAAACATTTCAGGAAAAAAGAAAATTATCCCAATTTTTTAGCGGTTTACGTTCCAGCATTTTTCACACAAGGAATCGGCTCCCCAAACCCCAATCCTTCACATTATTACCCTTTGCACTGTCCCAATTTTAAAAATTTACAAAAAAAAACTGATTTGTTCGCCCAAAAAATTTTCCCTCCGCAAACCCCCACTTTTCATGTCACTCCTTTTCAATAAACCCCGTGGTTTTAAACTTTGTTTGCCAAAAACAACCACACTTATACAATTTTTAAATTTCTGCACATCATCCCTTTTTTTTTCCCCTTTGACTGTTTAAGCTAATCGCCCTTAAAAAAACCTTTTTTTTTTTTTTCCCCCCCTTTTCCGACTACAAAAATTTTAATTTAAAGGGACTGTCTCCCACAACCTAAGACCCTCTTTCTCCGACCCCATTCTGTCACAAACACCCAAAACCCTTTCATGGGGGACGTCTGTCCTTGTATTACAAAAATTTACCCTATGGGGCTCACGTCCTGTTCCAAAGGGGTACGTCACGATACAGTCCGCACCCCGCACGGGCAACCGCGTCGAGAAAACCCTTTACTGAAAAAGAAAGTGACAAGGACACCCCAAAATAAGTTGAATAGTCACGACCCCTACTCCAGTTTTAAACCCCCTCGACCACAAAATGGCCTTTTGCCCTACTACACAGTTAACCGATTCCCAAAGCTGTGAAAGGGCAACTCCGGGAAACGTTAATCAAATTTTAACGAACTCCCCCTTTTTACAAAATTTAGATTGGGCACAATCATCAAACCCCCCTATGATTCCCTTGGCACATCTGGGACCTTTACTTTTTTTGTTTTCAACCAAATGCAACCCCGTACTCCCTCTTATTGAAAACCCGGGGCATTACCTTTAAATAACCCCAAAACAATATTTTACATCACTGTCCATCAAAGGTCATTATATTGGGAAACCCCCATTGTCTAGCCAAACTTTTCCCGAGGAAAACGAACTCAGGAACCACTATGTACATTTTCTTAAAAAAAATTTTTACCGGAAAAAAGGTAACAACTCAAAACCCGGGGGTTTACAACAAATTTTCCAATCACGGAACCAAGCGGGGCATTTATACCCGACAAACCAGTATACACCCAAAGAACACAATACAACAATCCCAAAAGGGGGACAAAAAAAAGTTCAAATCGCCACAATACAAGGGCCCAAAACGACGAAACCAAAAACCACGAAACCCCCCCCCCAACAAATCACCCCCCTGGACAGAAAAGACGTTAACCAAAAACCCCGTTCTTTCAACTGGCTTTAAGTGGCTGCCAACAAGGACCCGGGCCCCCGGGCTCAAACAAGGCCCAAGGGCAAACCCCAAAAACCGGGCGAGGACCTGGCACTAACTATGACTTGAAGTCACTCTTCAAAAAAATAACGGCCCCCTGCCGGGGCCCCTACAAGGAGTAAGTCCCCCTCCGACGAAACCCCGGGACCCAAGTGAAAACTACCCCAAAAAACTTCCGCCCTGGGCGGGAAACAAACAAAATCTACTCACCCCACAAAAACCCAAAGATTGGTCAGAGCAGTGGGCCCCCCGCCCCGAGTGACACGCCTGGGCCAACGGACTAGTTGTTTCCCCGTGCAACAACACCCAACCCAAATTTTCCACAACAAAATCACAGGGCTTGGGCCACAAAAACAAAAAACCGATATCCCGCCCCCCCTTTCTGGTTGTTTGAAAACCCAAAATAAAAAAAGGGGTAACAATCGGGAGCGAAACCAACCTCCCCCTTCCATTCCCTTCCTTTAATAAATGAAGGGCTGGAATGAAAGAATACTGTATGTCCTATTTTCCCAGCCCCCCTACCTAGCCTAATTTTTCTACCTAACCCTGAGGAACTTAACCTAAATTAAATCTAAAAATAAACCCCAGTCTTACCCCGCGCCGCGCGCCGCTGCGCCACACAACACACACACACCACAAACACACACACCACACACACACACACACACCACACAACACACTCTCGCAAAGCATACGCGCCAAGCTTAAAATCTTGATCCACACCACTTTTAAAAAAAGTGGAAGGGACCCCAGGGTTTTGTACCCCCCCGGGTCGGGGAACACCCCCCCTGCCCAGTTTTTTAAAAAAAAGGTTTAAAACAAACCCAAATTCTCACTCGATCGGCGTTTTAGCCACACCCCACCCATGAGAATCCCCAAATTTTCCCATCACTCCTTTGTCCTTTTTTTTTACTTTTTAAAAAACTCCAAAACTTCCTCACAACAAACATCAAATTTTTTTAAAAACCCTAAAAAATCAACGGTTACTTTTAAACAACCTGGTCTAACGCTGCCACATAGACCTTAATGAGGCACTTCAGGCAGCCCGGTTAAAAAATAAAACACTACATATAAATTCCATAAACTGAGGGGGGCTCTGATTACGCACAACTGCTGTGTAACACGTGCTAAAATACCACCCCCTCAGTAACACTTTGCTACGCCCTTCTCTTTCCCAAAAATAACACATGCATAGCTTCGACAATGCCCAAACCCCCCACGACACAGGTTTTAAAGGAAAACCCCCAGGTTCTCTCTCTCTTCTCTCTCTCTCTCTCTCTCTCTCTCCTCTCTCTCTCCCTACAGAAAACGACCTTTAAGAAGTCTGCGCCACATTGTCCCTTTCCCCGACACTGCCTGCCCCGTTTAAAATGAAATGGCTGCAGTGCAGTGCCTACCTTGTGATCCCCCCCACTAGTACTTGACCCCACAGCTTCTTCCTGGGTTTTTCCCCCAAATGAAAATGTTTGCTTTTACCCGCAAGCGCTGTTGCCAAGTTCTTCTTTGCCCAAACCCCACGTCTCAGCACCTTGGGTTCCCTTTAAATTAACGCTTTCTCTGCCGCTGTGTGGGCTCTTTCCTTTTTTGGTTGCAACCACAGATCCCTCAGTTCTGCATGGGCCGGGGCATCAGTGGGATCCCTTTCAAGGGGAAAAAATCTTGACACTCTTCCCTTGTCCAAAAGTACGCTGGGCACTGGAAGCCCTGAATGGGAGTAAAAAAAAACCCCCAGAATGTCAGCATGCATGCCTGGCCAATGGGAAAAGGCGACCAACTTTGTCCTTGGTTCGGGGGGGTACCTAAGGGACCCGGGCATGGGTACGTCTTTTTCCCAGGGTTCATCAACCCTGGTCCGTAGTTCAGTGGGACGCAGATCTGATCGCTAGGGCCCGGGGGGGCCTCAAACCCCTGACCCGTACACCCGGGCTTCCGGGTACTCGACTCGTCCAAACTTGGTTGGAAGTGCGTCCTGCTTCACACCGGGACTTCCCAGCCTTCCTCAAGTTTCATCCTGGGCCTGATCTGGGAAATTTAAATGCTGGGTTAAAAAGGGGGTTCGGGAAAACATTCCTCGACGGGCAGTGGTACGGTCCTTTTTGCTCCCTGGCTCCTCTGCGCGGTGTCTGCACTGCCCCCCCACCAGCGCCGGGTTGCGTATACAGGCACACGTGTCAACCGGGGTTTTCCCACTCTCTTTGCGAAAATTTCCCAAAACAGGACTTCCCGCCGGGCATTCAAGACCAAAAACCCCCAACTTCCCTTTCGAAAGAATTGGGGACTTTTAAAAATCTATTACCCCCACAGGTAACACGGACCTACATTGGACTCGGCCAAAAAAATCTGGGACTGTCTTCCTGTGTACCATCTGCCGGTACCCAAACCCCTTTGGCCCCTACCCGGGGTGTCCGGGGACCGGGGTCCCGTAAACCATTGGGGCCCGGGGACCCCTTTTAAATTCTACAATGCACGCAGGCCGTACCGCTGCTCCGCGCAATGGGGGGACAAACGTAGGGACTACTTTTAGCCTTTGGGGCCTTTCTCACAGCAATGAAAAAGCTACAACAGAATGGGGCCCAGGGCATTTTTCCCAGCGGTGGGGGGGCCCGGTTCTTTCCCGTTGAAAAAGATGATGGTCGAAACTAGGGGCCCTTTGATTCTGTTCCCGCTGCTGCAGTGTACCATCACTCTTTTTGGGATCTCTTTTGTGGGTGGGGTCCATTTTCTGTTTTTGCGCCCGATTAAACCCGGGTTTGGGGGCCCGGTTAACCTTCGGTCTTGCCTCGGGCCCTTTCCCCTTTTTTTGGCCCCTGCTAAAAAGTAGCTTCCGTTTGCAAGTTGTTCAACTTTTTCGGGGGATGTCTTTCCCGGGCCTCGTTTGTGAAAATCTGGGGCAGCAGCTGGTAAAAAAAGGTTTTTGGAAAAGCAAAATCCTTTTCATTTCCCCTTCCACACTCTCATCCTTGCCCGGGTGCCGCACACCAGAGGGGGAAAAAAACCCCTTCATCCTTCCCAGCACTGGCCCCCCCCAAAAGTCTCAGCAGGGGTCCTTCTTTTTGCTTCTGAACTTTTCCCCGGGAGGCCTCAGCATCTAGCCTAAAATGGGTTAAAGGGGCGCCCCTTTATTTTATCATAGTGCCTAAAATCATCCGCACTTAACCGCATCACCGCTTCTCTAGCCTTCCCTCTCAGCAGAAAGACCTCAGAGTGTGGGCCCTGAGGTCTTTTCTCCCCCTTGCCACTTTGGGGGCACGCTCAAATTGGGGATTGGAAAAGGTTTCCCCGTTCCCCCTCGTTCCTCCTAACGGCTCCCAAAGGGGGACATGTTCGTTTCCCCCACCTCAATCAAGCGGGTTTTTTAGGGGCTTTCTTCATCTAAAAGGTTTTGCTCTCTTGTATGATTAGCTTCGCTCTCTTGCCCCCTAAAACGGCTTCATTCTTCGTCTCTTTAGGGTTTTAAAATCGGCTTGCCGTTTCCCGGTTCTACTTCCCTTATTGCCCTTTCTTCCTCCATCTTCTTCCTTTTGCGGTTTTGTTCCACTGTTCGCTGCTTTCTCATCTTCGATCTTTTTTCTGCTCATCTCTAGTTCCCTTTGCTTAGCAGCTTTTCCTCTTCGATCTTTTTTCTGCTTCATTTTTAAAATCCCTTTGCTTAGCAGCTTTCTCCTTTCTATTTTCTGTGGGATCTCTAGCTCCCCTGCCTAGCAGCCTTTTCTCTTCAATCTGCGTCCCCTGGGATTTTGTCCCCCTTTAAACCTTCATCTTTTTCCTCACTTTCTTTCCCCTTTTGATCTTCTTTTCTTCATTTCTAGTCCCCCTGTCCCATCAGGGTTTCTCCTCTTTTATCTTCCCCTGCTGCATTCTAGGGGTCCCTTGCTTGCAGCCTTCTCCCCTTTTCCCTCATCTTCTGCCTCACTTTCTCCTCCCTCGGAGCCCCAAATTCCCGCTTCTCTCGCCGTCTTCTCATCCTCATTTCGTTCTGAGTCTTTGAAAGAAAATTGGCCCGGGGCTCCCCCCGCTAAACCCAAACGCCCCTCCCAAAATTGGCAAAATTTTCATAAGCCCCCGTCCCCTTTTTCTTGAACCCCCCCCGCATTTTTGGTCACTAACCTTTGGGGTTTGGGGATCCGCCCTAGGGGCCTGTGGATCCCTGACCCCTACGGGGTGTTTCGCGGATGGGTTTGGGGGGTGTTTAGACATAGGGTACCCCTACCACCCAAAAGGGAAATAAACAACGGACGTGCGTCTAGCGGCCCAATGGAGGTTCCTGGACTTTCGCCCCTAGGGCCCCGAAGCAAAATCCCGCACAAGGGAAAAATTTCTTCAATGAGTCACGCACCAAGGATTTAAATCCACCCACACTTGTGTACCTCCACATATACCAATAGGCTTTCCAACCCATACAATACCCCCCAATGCCAGTCTGGTCACTAATGAACCACGTGACACCGTGTGTCCATGTCCACTGTGCAGAACCAGTTACCCCCCAGTCCCCAGGTCAAATGTCTCTGGTTGGGGCCCCACCCCCACGATCCCCGTGCACTTGCAACCCCCCAAGTCCAGGTTGGGACCCCACAGCATTTCCCAAAGCCACAAAAAATGCGCAACCCCCCCGTGCTTCCCCCACAAGTCACCTGGGTTACTCTCCCCTTTAAACCCCCCAGGATATCCCCCCAGTGTGCCCCAGTCACGGGCCCCGGGGACCCCTTACCCCCACTGGGGTTTTACCCCAAAGTAACAAAAAAACAAAAAGGGCACCCGGAAACCCCCGGCACCTCCCTCCCCTGTTGGGGGTTAACACTCACACTTCCAACAACCAAATTTAAAGTTTTTTGAAACCCCTTTATACCTCACTCACTCGGTAGCGCAACCCATTCACACCAAACAAAATGCCCTGCCCAATGCCAATGGAAAACCCGCCTGAAGGACAGGGGCACTACCCTACCCCCCTCCCGGGGTTAATGGTACGCTCCCACCAACAACCCCCTTACCAAATTTTCCCCAACGTACACCCCCGGGCACAACACCCCCCACCTCCCCCTTTAGCTACCATCACCTACCCAGAACCACCCAAGTACCCCGTTTTCCCCCAAAGTGTCACGGTCGCCCAAAAAGGGGGCCCGGGCCTACCACCCCTTTCCCAAGCCTAAAACCCCCACTAGGTTTTGACAACACAGCACACTAACACGTTTTCAATCACGCCCCGCTTCTTTATTTCCCCCACCACTCCATGGCGCCACCATTTTCCGCACATTTCCCCAAAAATGCCACAAGTATCTTAATTCCCGCTGACTCACCCAAATTACTACAATGACCCGGGAAAACCCTAACCCCAACCTTTAAAAAACCCCGTTACAGTATATCACTGGGGACCTGGGGGCCAGTGATTTGCCGCACACCCTGGGGACTAACTACAGGGCAAGGAATTTTTCCAAAGGGACTTTTAATCTCTTAACGAAACCCCTACCCCCCACAAATTCCCCAGGACTCACCCTTCCCTTTTAACCCGGGGGCCCCCTTTCCCAAAAATGGTCGCTGGTCCCTAAGGGAGGCAACGACAGTATCCTTTCACCCGGCCGGCCCCTACGTCCCAAAAGGAGGCAGTAGCTAAACCCCTAACCCCACTGCCCCAACGGGTTTAAAACCCCCTTTTATCACCAAAAAAAAGGGGCAAACCCAAACCCGGGCCCCGGGGGAAAACTCCGTCCTCGGCGGTCGGCGGGGGCCCCCCACAAGGGGTGACACCTCCCCGGGGAAAACTCTGCACCCCGGCGCTGGGCCGTGGCTCCTCCGCGGCCCGACACCCTCCCCGAAGACTCGCACCCCCGGGGGCGGGCCGTGGCTTTCCCCCAGTCTTTACCCTCCCCCGATTTGGGGCCCACACCCAAAAGTACACACAAACCCGACGCCCTTTTGACGGGTTTCCCGGGGGTCGCAGGGGCGCCTCCTTTCCCCCTGAAGGCCCCGCCCGGACCCAAAGGGGGGAAAGGGCCCCGGTGGAAACGCCCCCTCAAAGGGCGCCTAAACCCGGGGCGGGAACCAGTGCCGGAGAACTCCCCGGAAAAGGGACCGGTGCCGGGGGAGAGCGCCCCACGAAGGGAGACGGCCTGGGTGGTTCCCCCTCCCGGGAAAACAACAGGCACTGGAAAACCCCCCGCCCCACCTGCCCGCACGCGGGAGTAGACTGCGGTGATCTGGCCCCCGCCCCAGGGCGGGAGCAGGATACCCGCTGACACAACGGGAGGCCACACTGTAGTGTTTCTACTTTCCCGAGTCATAAAAAAACATAGGCTTAAAATGGTTTAAAATTTAAAATCTCCTTCCCCCTTTCCTATTCCCCCTCGGGGCATGGGAGTGGGCCCCTTTAATTTCGAAACACATCCCCAAAACCCCTTACTCACTTTGGGGTTATCGACCCATTTTCCCGCCAACCCCTTTAAAAAAAGCGGTTTAAAACAATACTCTCCCCGAGCCAAAACCACCCCTATTACATTATAAATTTTTTAATTACACCCCAAATTTTCGGAGAAAAAAACCAAAACTAAGCGATCCAACAAAGGAATCCGGGGGCCCCCTTTGGACTACTAAATAATCGAGGAAATGGCCAAATTTTTAAAAAGGAAATGTCTCCAACAAAAACCCGTAATTTTAAAACACATCTCTCAGGAAAAAAAAACCCTTTTCCCAAATTTTTTGCGGTTCACAGTTCCAGCTTTTTCACACAAAAGAATCGGTCGCAAACCAAAACCTTCACATTATTACCCCTCTTTTCACTGTCAATTATAATTATAAAATCCCAAAAAAAAATGATTTGTTCGCCAAAAAATTTTCCCCCAGCACCCCCACCCCTTTTTGTATCTCTTTGGCAGATAAAACCCGTGGGTTAATCTTGGGTTTTCCAACACAAACCCCCCTTTTATACAATAACATGCTGACATCATCCCTTTTTATCCTATCGATTGGGTAAGGTACTCGCCTTAAACTTTACCTTTCCCTTTTTTCCGACTAACTAAATTTCATAAGGGGGCCTGTTTTCCCCAACCTAAGACCTTTTCTCCCACCCTTTCTGTCCCCAAAAACTAATCCCCGATGGTGACGGGCTGGGCCTTGTATTACAAAAAACTTTCCCCCCAGGGGCTTCCCCTGTCCCCGTACCCAAAAGCGTCCCCAAGATTCAGTCCGCCCCGCGCACGACACCCGCGTCGAGGAAACCCCTGATGTAAAAGAAAGTGACAAGACACCCAAAATAAGTTGAATAGTTCCCCCACCGTACTCCCGTATAAACCACTCGACCACAAAATTTGGCCCCTTTGCCCTACTCACAGTTTTTTAAAGATTCCCCAAAAATGTGCAGGTAAAACCCCGGGAAACGTTTTAAACAATTTCAACGGGAAATCCCATATTTAAATTTAATTGAGCACAATCATCAAACCCCTCTAGATTCTTTCAGACACATTGCACCTTGATCATATTATGATCCTCAACCAAAAAGCAACCTTTGTACACCCCCTTATTGAACCCCTGACATTACCATTTAAAATAAAACCCCAAACAATATCACTCACTGTCCATCAAAGGTCATTATTTTTGAAACCCCCATTGTTTTAGCCAAAACCCGTCCTGAGGAAAAACGAAAATCAGGAACCACTATTTTAATTAAATTACAAAAAAATTACAGGAAAGATTAAAAAAACCAAAACCCCGGGGACAACAAAATTTTTAATCACGGAACCAAAACGACCCTCATACCAAAACAAAACCCGTATTTCACAAAAGAACACAATACAAAATAATCGCCCAAAAGGAGACAAAAAAAAAGTTCAATCGCCACCCAAAAAACCCAAAACAACCGACGAACCAAAAAACCAAAGAACCCAACAAAACACCAAACTGGGGCAGACAGGGCGTTCAAAACCCCCCCCGTTCCCGCAAAATGGCCCGAAGTGGCTTTCCAACAAGGACGACACCGACTCAGAACCCGGCCCGGGCACCCAAAACCCCACGAGGACCTGGCACTAAAATATGACTTGAAATCACTCTTCAAAAACTAACGGCGTGCCGCCGCACCTACAAGGTTCCCTTTACTCCCACGAACCCAGGGACCCCAAGTGAAGCCCACCCCAAAAACCCTTCCGCCCTGGTCGGGAATCCCAAACAAAATCTACTCACCCCACAAAACCAAAAGATTGGCAGGGGCAGTGTACCCCTCCCCCCGAGCGGGCCCCGCCTGACCAAAAAACTAGTTTTTTGTCCGTTCAACCCCCGACAATTTACCACAAAAAAACTCACCGGGTTGACCCCAAAAAAAACAACCGATATCCCGCCCCGCCTTCTTTTGGTTTTAGAACCCAAAGTAAAAAAAAGGGTAAAAATCGGGAACGAAAAACCCCAAACCCCCCGCTTCCATTCCATTCCTTTAATTTAAATGGGAAAACTGGAATGAAAGAATACTGTATGTCCTATTTTCCCAGCCTCCTACCAGGCCCAAAAACTTTCTAACCCAACCCCCGAGGAAAAATTAAAAATAAAATCTAGCTAAATAAAACCCCCAGTCTTACCCCGCGCGCGCGCGCGCGCCCCCAAAACACACACCACAAAAACCACACACAAAACACACACACACACACACACACCTCTCGCACGCATAGCGACACGCTCTTTATCTTGAATCCCACCACTCTTAAAACGTGGAGTTTTCTAGTTTAGTACCCGCCGATCGGTGACAAAACAGAAAGAATCATATTAAAAGGGTAAATTTTAGTGAAAATTTATCTCAATTATTTAGAACAATACATCCATTCTAAGGATATTCATGTTCCCTTTAGTCGAAAACCCCATGACCGGTTTTTGATGTTTTGTAAAGCCTGTTTTACTTCAACCAATCAAATAAATCGTGAAAAAGATGGGTTTTCGAGACAAAAATACCTAAATTTTAAAGTCCTGTTTTCAAGATAGTTTGACATTCTTTAAATTTATGCATAATAAAAAAAAACTTTTCCTCTAAAAAAAGTAAGGAAGCTAAAGTTTTTTCCCCTTGGTACAAAAACCCCGGGAATTTTTTTTAAAACCCCTCAAATTACAAAACCGATATCCATTTAAATCCGCCATAAAAAAACCGTTTGAAAAAAAACATTTCGTAAGTCTCTGGGATTTTTATTTCGCTGATAAAAAACTTCTCCACGGGAAATCCATCGGGCTTTCGAAAAAAATCATTCTTGCCACCCAGCCCTCATACAACTTGTGGACAGTTTCTTTGCCGCATAAAAAGAGAATAAATTTGCAGGTATTCTCTTCACAGACTTTGAAAAAGCGTTAGATTTTACAAAACCCTTTTTTGTTGTGCCGTAAACTTGAAATTTACAAAATGGGCCCCCCGGAATTTTTAAGTCTTATTTCATCTTTTTTTTGTGACCCCCAAAAAAATTAGTGCTGTAGGGACAAATTTTGAACATTTATGCTTATATAGGATATCAAACTTTGTTAGAATTTTTTTATATTAATTAATGAATTTCCTTTTTTTAATAAATGAAATTTTCAGTTACATTTAAAAAAAATTATGCTTGAATTAAATTACTTCCGTTTTATTACTGATGGAAATAATTTGTTTTTAATTATTAACAAAAGGGTACGTGTCAAAAAAAAATGATAATAAATTTTCCTTTAATTACCCAAACCCAAATTGAAATCTTCCCCCAAACACAGTTCCATTTTTTCCTTTTTGGCTGTAAAAACATTTTTAAAACCCTTAAAAAAAATTTCCGTCCGGTTTAAAATTTCTTTTTTCTGAAAACTTTTTATTTTTTTGTTTTTTGGGTTATGTTCCCCTTTGGGACGCAAAATATTAAATTAATTTACCTTAAGAAATTTATAATTTAAAACTGCTCCAAACTGATGAAGAAATTAAATTTAAATTCAAACAAGTTTCTTTTATAGGAGAGAGTTTTAAAACATCAAAATTTAAAAGGGAAATTTGCGTAATTCCCTTAGATTAATTTTTTTAAAATTTAAACTTATCAAATAGTTTTGTAAAGTGGAAATCGGGAATAATAAAAACCCTTAAAAAAAAAAACCCAAACAAACAAAAACCCCAATTTAAGAAAAAGGGGAAAGTTTTTTTCTCAGGAATTGTAAACCCATATCATACTGAAAAAAATGTCCACCCTGTGCAAAAAAAGAAAAACTTTGGGTAAAGTATACCTTGTGAATGAAACCCCATAGGGGCGGCAATGAGCATTGATCCCTTTTTACGTTAAATGGAAGGGGGGGTTTTTTTTGGGTAAAGGGGAGGAGAGGGGAGGGGGTTAAGACGGTATTTTTTACTTTTCTTTTGATAAAAGGGGCTTTGTACACGATTTGATTTTTTTTTCAGTTTTTTTTTTTCATAGATGGGTTGATGTAAAAAAAAAACAGATATGCTGCTTATTAAATGTTTCCATCTCTAAAAAAAATTCTGACTTTGACTTTTAATTTGACTTTGAAAACACAAAACACACACACACACACAAAACACATCACACACACACACACACACAAAACACACAACATCATTTTCTTTTACCCTCAGCTGAGTTTTTTATTCCTCTCATTTGTAGTCAGGATTTCTAGAAACCCAAACTTAAAAAAGTCATCGGGATCAAAAAATGATCTTCTTTAGAACCCCGGAGAAGCCAAAATGCGTAAAGATTTTGTCCCGCAATACAAAGGAAAAGAGGGCTTGCCATAAACACATTAAATTCCCAGATATCCATGGGTTTTCCACAGTGGGTTTTCAAGTTTTTTCTTCGTTATTTTACCGTGGCGTTATCCCTTTCCTTTTTCATTCCCCCAGGGGCCAAAATCAAACTCAGGGCGCCCGCCCCCCACACGATTGTTGAAAAATGTTAAAGTTTTAATTCAGCTCGGTCTTTAGGGGTGACTCTGAGGGCCCCCATGGGCTCGCTGAAACCCTCCTTGAACTTTTTTTAAGCTGGTCCCTGCCCTTAAAATTTTTGAGGGCAAAACCCTGAATGGTTTTCAATGAGCGTTGACGCCCCGTCGGGCTCCAAAACGATTTTGGGGGGTGTTTGTTTTTTTTTTTTTAAGTAAAATTGATTTCTGTCCTGTTTAAGAGAGTGAGGAGAGAGAGAAAAGAGAGAGGAAAAGAGAGAAAAGAAAAGGGGGGAAGGGGGAAGGGGAGAGAGAGAGGGGGGGGTTTATGGGGAGGTGTTTAAAATGTTGAGGGATGTGGGTCTAGGATTTGTCTGTATACTTTAAAAATTTTCCAGTCGATGTTTTTTTCTTGTGAGTGGTTGATACATAGGGGCAACTTTTTTTCCCGTATGTCTCTTTATGGGGGACTGGAGATTGACTTTGGGTGTGGTTTGTACCCACTGGGGTTCACTGTTTTCTTTTAAACGCACACACACACACACACACACCCCCACACACACCAACACCACACCCCAAAACACACAAACACCCCACGCACACAACCCCACACAAGGGGCACAGAGAGGGGAGAAGGGGAGAGACGAGAGAGAAGAGAGGGGGAGAGAGGGCGAGAGAGAAAAGAGAGATATTGTGTGATGGAAAATTTTCGTTTTTTGCCAAAAAAAAATGTCTTTCATTTTTCGTAAAAGCTTTCATGTGTGACAAATTTTCGGTAGGTTTGACAAAAGAAGATTTTTTAGCTTTCATCTCTTTGAAAATTTAAAAATTTGGCAAAAGCCCGAAAGCTTTAAACTAGTGATATCCCATCTGACTTAAAAATTGTCCCCTACATCAGGCCTTTTTG
>JAMYXO010001746.1:0-27507 GCA_033310375.1 Conus canariensis | reverse complement strand
CTATGCTGCTGATGCTGACAGTGAAAAAAACTGTTTATACTGATAACCATGTAGCTGACAATAATCATCATTTGCCTGCCTCTCTTCCCCAGTCTTTGTATGACACTCAAAACAATCAACAGCAAATTTACATGAAACTGTGTGGCGTCAATACACAGTTAGTGAAAGTGTGTGATGACTCTGAGAAAAAGTGCGTAGCAGAAACAGATTTCCATATGACTGTTAGAGTAAGAAATACTGAAGGCTATGAACAGGAAAATAATGCAACCGAACGTGATTCAAAATCGATGCATTTACCCGACACAGAGCACAAAACTAATGTTAGATCAAGCACATGTGGCACAGACAGCACCTAGCTCACTACAGAAGCTAATGTGCAGCAGCACACAGAATCTTGTCAACAAAACATTCACACACAAATAATGGCAACTATTGAGGAAAGAGAGAAGAACTTGGTCAATCTCCTCCGTGTTTGTGGCGAAGTTAAACACATCACTTCTACCTGGAGCAAAGATGTTGTGAAAGGAAATCCTCACTATGACCCATCGTAACTGTTTTGTTGTAAAGTTGTGAGGTGGACTATTACTATGTGTGATTGACAGTCCAAGGATTAGTTACAAATGTATTTAATACCACGATGTCGGATCCATGTCAAGATGAAGGTTTGTAAAGGCCAATTGTACAACGTTCTATCCACATAATTTTCGTGTAGGTGCTTCCGTCCTCACTCCATTTCTCACCTGCCCTCACCCCCTACCCTGTTCCCCCATCCCATTCCTCCATAGTCCGTTTTGTGAAGGGCCTTAATAGCCTAAACCACATAAAACTATTCGCATTCATATTCTCTCTCTCTCTCTCTCTCTCTCTCTCTCTCTCTCTCTCCTCTCTATCTCTCTGAAAAGTCACAAATTGAATACGTACATAAATTAATACCTAATGAACGCCTTAAAAAATAAACAAATAATGAATGAATGAAAAAAAAAAAATATATATGTATATATATATATATATAATTTATTAAATAAGTATATGAATAAATAACTAATTTATAGATACCACTAGACCAAATGATCAAAAAAAGAAAGAAGAAAGAAAGGAAGGACAGAATGAAGGTAGAAAGGAAAAGAACCACAAAACGAAGAGATAATGAAATTGGCAAACAGTACAAATCTATTTAATACCACGATGTTGGATCCATGTCATGATGGAGATTTGTAAAGGCCAATTGTACAACATATAGATGAGATGTTTATGCCTTTTGAAGTTCACTTTTGTTCCTCCCCAACCAGCAGCTCATTCAAATATTCAGGTGTTTCCTACACAAGTCTGTTGGTATGCCTGCTATGAATCTCCCGTCAACTTTAGAAAGTATGTTGAACTCAGCACTGCAGAACATGACGCTATCCCCGTTCAAAATTGAAAGCAAAGGAAACCACATTGTGGTTGTCCTGAGGTTCAATACTATAACCGATTATTCCCTGTCACGTTACTACCACAGCATCCATGCTGTGTATCGCAGAAAGTGCCCCTTCCAGGTAAACAGGGATAACACTGTGAAACACAGAAGAAGCCAAGGGTAGGCAAGGCAGCCCTTTCATCTCCATCTGGTTTATTTTTGCCAACTCTGCCCAGTTTGTTCTATGCTGCTGATTCTGACAGTGAAAAAAACTGTTTATACTGATAACAATGTAGCTGACAATAATCATCATTTGCCTTCCTCTCTTCCCCAGTCTTTGTATGATACTCAAAACAATCAACAGCAAATTTACATGAAACTGTGTGGCGTCAATACACAGTTAGTGAAAGTGTGTGATGACTCTGAGAAAAAGCGCGTAGCAGAAACAGATTTCCATATGACTGTTAGAGTAAAAAATACTGAAGGCTATGACGAGGAAAATAATACAACCGAACGTGATTCAAAATCGATGCATTTACCCGACACAGAGCACAAAACTAATGTTAGATCAAGCACATGTGGCACAGATAGTGCCTAGCTCACTAAAGAAGCTAATGTGTAGCAGCACACAGAGTCTTGTCAACAAAACATTCACACACAAATAATGGCAACTATTGAGGAAAGAGGGAAGAACTTGGTCAATCTCCTCCGTGTTTGTGGCGAAGTTAAACACATCACTTCTACCTGGAGCAAAGATGTTGTGAAAGGAAATCCTCACTATGACCCATCGTGACTGTTTTGTTGTAAAGTTGTGAGGTGGACTATTACTATGTGTGATTGCTCAAGAAGTACTTCAATGGCTTCTCAATGCGGTTCTCTACCAAGGAGTACACAACAGACTGGATCAACTTGGAAGTGGGTATTGCAATGGGCTGTGCAATTTCCCCAATACTGTTCGTGCTGGCAATGGAACTCATCTTGAAAGCAGCAACAAACAACGCGAGACAAACAGACCTTGGCGATGGATACAAGATGCCTCCTCTCAAGGCCTTCATGGATGACACTACAGTGATTTCATCCAGAGAAGACGAGACACGTCATGTGCTGGAGAGGCTGGATGACATAGTTGCCTCATCCAGAATGAAGTTCAAGCCAAAGAAATCACGGAGTCTCTCACTGAGGAAAGGAAAAGTGGCCGGATCTGTGGTCTTCAGTGTTGCCAACCAGGCCATTCCAACAGTCACAGAAGAACCAGTCAAGAGCCTTGGAAGATGGTATGATGATACGCTGAAAGACACACAAAGAGCAAAAGAAACCAAGCAGATGGCGGAGGAAGGCTTGGAGACCATTGACCAGTGTGGGCTCCCTGGCAAATACAAGGTCTGGTGTCTGCAGTTCATGCTGATACCAAAGCTGTTATGGCCTCTGATGATATACGACATCTGCACCAGCATAGTGGAGGCAATGGAAGCCAAAATCAACAAGTTCACAAGGAAATGGCTTGGTGTCCCACCCTGTCTGACTGACATAGCGCTGTACTGTCGCCAAGCAAAGCTGAAACTACCCCTGAAATCCATCCTGGAGGAATACAAAGCAGGGAAGATCAGACTTCAAAGCATGCTGGAGGACTCAGGAGACAAGGTGGTAGAAGCAATTAAGCCCCAGCTGAAGACAGGCAGAAAATGGAAAGTTCAAGAGGCGATGGATTCTGCAAAAGAAAGTCTCAAGATCAGAGAAATAACAGGACACACACAGACCAACAGACAGGGACTGGGGGTGACCAAAACTGAATGGTGGTCAAAGGCCAAAGGAAAAGCCAAAAGAGACATGATGATTCAGGAGATGAGAAAAGAAGAAGACCAAAAAGACTCCAAAAAGCAGTCCAGCAGAGCCAGCAAGGGCAATGGACAACGTGGGAGAATGCACTCCAAAGAAGTCTCACTTGGAATGACATTTGGCACATGGCCCCTCTCAGGATCAGCTTCATTCTCAGATCTGCATATGACCTTCTGCCCTCAAATGCAAACCTGGTGAAGTGGGGGAAAACAGACGATCCTGCATGCCCCCTCTGCCATGAAAAACAAACAGTGGAGCATGTCCTAAGCTCATGTAAAGTAGCCCTGGCTCAAGGAAGGTACACATGGAGGCACAACCAAGTGCTCAAAGAAATTGTACAAGTAGTCTGGGCTAGTACCAACACCACAAAAGGGAAAATCAGGACTCCAAAAGCACCCGCAACATTCTTCACGGCAGGAGGCAGCAAATCATGGCCAAGAACAACAGTGCCACTCGAAACATGCAGGCAGAGTCTGCTGGACGGGGCAGATGACTGGGAGTGCACTGCAGACCTCCCAGAATGGAAGAGTCACCCAGAGATCATCAGCAAGAGTGGCATGAGACCAGACATAGTAGTCCACTCTAAGTCAACCAAGCAGCTGATCATGATCGAGCTCACGGTGCCATATGAGAACAGAATGGAGGCAGCTCAAATCTACAAGACTGAAAAGTATGCTGATCTGGCAAACAGCCTGAGGAGAGAAGGCTATCAGGTCAAAGTCCTCACTGCAGAAATTGGAGCTAGGGGGTTTGTAGGAACGTCTGCATACAGCCTTATGAAACAGCTCTCAGTTGCAGGGAAGGAAAAAACCAGAGCCCTGAAAGCAATGGCAGAAGCGGCAGAGAGGTGTTCAAGCTGGATCTGGTCAAGGAGGAACAAAAGTGAACTTCATAAGGCTTAATTTCCCTACAAATATCAGGTGTCCCTGTGGCTCAGTGGTTAAAGCGCGAGTCATTAAGTGGAAAATGAGCATGTCCAGAGGGTCATGGGTTCGAATCCCAGCCATGGCTCGTCCCAAGATGGGAAAAAAAAGGGCAGCAGAGGGACATCCGGAGTCATGAACCGGGTGTGGCCCAACCCCCCTAGAGTGTCAGGAGATAAGGGCCGAAACACTTGCTTGAAGGGGGCTTCTCTTCTGAGGACTCTCTGCTGCCACGCTCTCCACGAGTTTCTTTCTACTGATGCATGGGTAAACCATTGACTTCCGGGAATAGGCCGGAGGACGTCCGGGAAAGACCGGAGGACACTGGGAAAGACCAGAACCAAGGGCTTTGTGGGCTGGCTCCCCACTTTGCCTTAAACATGTGGCTACTAAAAATAAAAGGAAAAGATGCTCCCAGGATTCACCGAAAGGGGGAGAGAATGATGAATCCATCGGTGCTCAACCAATCATGACTGCAAATCCCAAACGGACTATGAACATGGACCAAATGGAATATCCATGTGTCTGTGGAAAGCGTTTCGCTACCACCCGTGGCATGAAGATCCACAGAACAAAGATGGGATGTGTGAAGACTCATCTGAATGAGCAGCAGCGCACTGCATCAGCAGATAAGACGTCGGAAGACCAAGGCCAGGATTTAAACCACAGTGCCAAGGACATCCACGCTGTTGGTTCGGATGAGGAATTTGCACAGGCCCTCGATGCCAGGCGCCTGAAACTCAACCTGCCACGAGCAAACGAAACTGAAGATTGGGAGAAACTGGATGCAAAAATCGTCCAAAGACTCGATGCACTGATAGGGAAAAGCACCCTGGAACACAAACTAGCCACATATGGGGACATTGTGTATGCCACATGTAGAGACGCCTATGGAGCAAAACTACCCAAAGAGAAAACACCTCCAAAGAAATCCAGACGCCAAGAAAAGATGGACAAGATCAGGGTCCAAAAGAAAAACCTCAAGATGCAAATGAAGACCGCACTGCCAGCTGAAAAACAAGGCTTGGAAAAACTGTGGAAAGACCTGAAAGAAAAACACAGTGCCCTCAGCAAAGCGGAATCTGCGAGGAAGAGGAAGAGCAAAAAGAAGAAGACACAAGAGCGCTTCTTCAGAGACCCCTTCCAGTTTGCCAGAACACTGTTTGAGCAGCCAAAATCTGGGACCCTAAGTGTGGACAAAGGAGTTCTTGAGCAGCATCTGAGGAAAACATACTCTGACCCACAGAGCAAAGCACCACTCGACATTCAAGGTCTGGTGTGGCCAACCAACCCTGAGGAACAGTTCAATGGCAAGCCTCCAACGTTGGCGGAAATCAAGAAGGTGGTCGACAAAGCCAGAGCCAAATCATCACCAGGGCCAAACGGAATACCTTACCAGCTTTACAAGAAATGTCCCAAGGTGCTGGAGTGGCTCCACAGGCTGCTGCGATCGGCTTGGAGAAACCAGAAGATCAGCGGCCAGTGGATGACGGCAGATGGTGTGTACATCCCCAAAGAGCAAAACTCAAGTGACATTAGCCAGTTCAGGCCAATATCACTACTGAACGTCGAAGGGAAAATCTTCTTCTCTGTCATGGCAGCAAGGCTGACCAAGTACCTGATGGAAAACAAGTACTTGGATGTGTCAGTCCAGAAAGGTGGCATCCCAGGCGTGGCGGGCTGTGTAGAACACGCCACAATGATCTGGGACGCAATCCAAAAAGCAAAAACAGAAAAGAGAGACCTGGACGTAGTGTGGCTTGATCTGGCAAACGCATATGGATCTGTGCCCCATGAGATGATACAGTTGGCTCTTGAGATGTACCATGTGCCAAAGAACATCCGCGACATGCTCAAGAAGTACTTCAATGGCTTCTCAATGCGGTTCTCTACCAAGGAGTACACAACAGACTGGATCAACTTGGAAGTGGGTATTGCAATGGGCTGTGCAATTTCCCCAATACTGTTCGTGCTGGCAATGGAACTCATCTTGAAAGCAGCAACAAACAACGCGAGACAAACAGACCTTGGCGATGGATACAAGATGCCTCCTCTCAAGGCCTTCATGGATGACACTACAGTGATTTCATCCAGAGAAGACGAGACACGTCATGTGCTGGAGAGGCTGGACGACATAGTTGCCTCATCCAGAATGAAGTTCAAGCCAAAGAAATCACGGAGTCTCTCACTGAGGAAAGGAAAAGTGGCCGGATCTGTGGTCTTCAGTGTTGCCAACCAGGCCATTCCAACAGTCACAGAAGAACCAGTCAAGAGCCTTGGAAGATGGTATGATGATACGCTGAAAGACACACAAAGAGCAAAAGAAACCAAGCAGATGGCGGAGGAAGGCTTGGAGACCATTGACCAGTGTGGGCTCCCTGGCAAATACAAGGTCTGGTGTCTGCAGTTCATGCTGATACCAAAGCTGCTATGGCCTCTGATGATATACGACATCTGCACCAGCATAGTGGAGGCAATGGAAGCCAAAATCAACAAGTTCACAAGGAAATGGCTTGGTGTCCCACCCTGTCTGACTGACATAGCGCTGTACTGTCGCCAAGCAAAGCTGAAACTACCCCTGAAATCCATCCTGGAGGAATACAAAGCAGGGAAGATCAGACTTCAAAGCATGCTGGAGGACTCAGGAGACAAGGTGGTAGAAGCAATTAAGCCCCAGCTGAAGACAGGCAGAAAATGGAAAGTTCAAGAGGCGATGGATTCTGCAAAAGAAAGTCTCAAGATCAGAGAAATAACAGGACACACACAGACCAACAGACAGGGACTGGGGGTGACCAAAACTGAATGGTGGTCAAAGGCCAAAGGAAAAGCCAAAAGAGACATGATGATTCAGGAGATGAGAAAAGAAGAAGACCACAAAAGACTCCAAAAAGCAGTCCAGCAGAGCCAGCAAGGGCAATGGACAACGTGGGAGAATGCACTCCAAAGAAGTCTCACTTGGAATGACATTTGGCACATGGCCCCTCTCAGGATCAGCTTCATTCTCAGATCTGCATATGACCTTCTGCCCTCAAATGCAAACCTGGTGAAGTGGGGGAAAACAGACGATCCTGCATGCCCCCTCTGCCATGAAAAACAAACAGTGGAGCATGTCCTAAGCTCATGTAAAGTAGCCCTGGCTCAAGGAAGGTACACATGGAGGCACAACCAAGTGCTCAAAGAAATTGTACAAGTAGTCTGGGCTAGTACCAACACCACAAAAGGGAAAATCAGGACTCCAAAAGCACCCGCAACATTCTTCACGGCAGGAGGCAGCAAATCATGGCCAAGAACAACAGTGCCACTCGAAACATGCAGGCAGAGTCTGCTGGACAGGGCAGATGACTGGGAGTGCACTGCAGACCTCCCAGAATGGAAGAGTCACCCAGAGATCATCAGCAAGAGTGGCATGAGACCAGACATAGTAGTCCACTCTAAGTCAACCAAGCAGCTGATCATGATCGAGCTCACGGTGCCATATGAGAACAGAATGGAGGCAGCTCAAATCTACAAGACTGAAAAGTATGCTGATCTGGCAAACAGCCTGAGGAGAGAAGGCTATCAGGTCAAAGTCCTCACTGCAGAAATTGGAGCTAGGGGGTTTGTAGGAACGTCTGCATACAGCCTTATGAAACAGCTCTCAGTTGCAGGGAAGGAAAAAACCAGAGCCCTGAAAGCAATGGCAGAAGCGGCAGAGAGGTGTTCAAGCTGGATCTGGTCAAGGAGGAACAAAAGTGAACTTCATAAGGCTTAATTTCCCTACAAATATCAGGTGTCCCTGTGGCTCAGTGGTTAAAGCGCGAGTCATTAAGTGGAAAATGAGCATGTCCAGAGGGTCATGGGTTCGAATCCCAGCCATGGCTCGTCCCAAGATGGGAAAAAAAAGGGCAGCAGAGGGACATCCGGAGTCATGAACCGGGTGTGGCCCAACCCCCCTAGAGTGTCAGGAGATAAGGGCCGAAACACTTGCTTGAAGGGGGCTTCTCTTCTGAGGACTCTCTGCTGCCACGCTCTCCACGAGTTTCTTTCTACTGTGATTGACAGTCCAAGGATTAGTTACAAATGTATGTACTACCACGATGTTGGATCCATGTCATGATGAAGGTTTGTAAAGGCCAATTGTACAACGTTGTTTCCACATGATTTTCGTGTATGTACTTCCGTCCTCACTCCATTTCTCCCCTGCCCTCACCCCTACCCTGTTCCCCATCCCATTCCTCCATAGTCCGTTTTGTGAAGGGCCTTAATAGCCTAAACCACATAAAATTATTCGCATTCATATTCGTTCTCTCTCTCTCTCTCTCTCTCTCTCTCTCTCTCTCTCTCTCTCTCTCTCTGAAAAGTCACAAATTGAATACGTACATAAATTGATACCTAATAAACGCCTTAATAAATAAACAAATAATGAATTAAAAAATATATATATATATTTATGGGGCACCCGGCGTTGCCCGGGATATGAACATTCTTTGCGATACTCACGTGATGGCAAACATGTATTAATTGTTTTGATTTACAATCAACCCCCCCCCCCCAACATCTTCCCACCCCCTCCCCCCGACACAGATACACATTCTGTCTCTGTCTCTGTCTGTCTGTCTCTCTCTCTCTCTTATACATTCTATTGTTTTCCGCCTGCCTCTGGCCCCTTTCCCCTAGCACGTCGAGATGCTTTTCTCGCTCGATTTTCCGCCTGCACTCACTGTTCCCATTTCCATTCTACTGATTGCCCTTAATTTGGTAGGAACAGACTTTGTGCAGAAGTAAGTTTATTTCACGGGTCGTGTCTAATGTAAAATAGTGTATCAGGCTTTGCACTGTACAATCATTTTTCTGGCCCTCTCATTGCTCCCTTTTCATCCCCCTACACTGTCCCATCCATGTTGCAAAATTACTTACCGTTACTGGACATACGCATACCGAATTTTATCAATAGCGGTGTAAATTTAGAAAATAACGGTTTTTAACGGTCAATGTTAAGTTTTGGTTCGTAAAATACATTGTTCAGCGCTTAAAACTGTACGTGCATACGGAATGTTATCAAGAACGGTGAAAATTTAGAAATTCAGAAAATAACGGTTTTTAACGGTCAATGTTAAGTTTCGGATCTTGAAAATTGTATATCATTGTTTAGCGTTCAAAACTGCACATGTATTTTGAATTTCTTCAAGAATACTCTAAATTTATAAAATAACGGTTTTTAACGGTCAGTTTTAAATTTCGGTTCGTAAAAGTTGTATATCATTTTTCGGCATATAAAACTGCACATGTATACCGAATTTCATCAAGAACAGCCTAAATTTTGAAAATAACGGTTTTTAACGGTCAAATTTAATGGTCATAATGACCATCTAATGACCCTATGTTACCCGCGGGATGTTCCTGTAGGCTTATGTCAAGTTTGGTGGCGATCCAATGACTGTCGTGGCCTCCAACCTCAGAAGATCGGGTTTTAAACAGTTTTTATAGGGTTTGGTGTTTTAAACGGTTTTTAACTGTTATAAATAATGTTTCTTGACTGCCAAATAACGGTTCTAATTTTCGAGAAGTAGCCCTGTACCTGTGCAATGTCACAACGGCCATTTGATGAAAAGCAGAGGAAAAAGATGTCTTTGAAACCGTTATAACAGTTTTTTTTAACGGTTTTTAACGGTTTTATTTTTTTAGAGATTAGCCCCAAACCATCCTCGGGTCACAACAGACGTACCTGCTAAACCATCCATGTTGCAAAATGACTTACCGTTACTGGACATACGCATACCGAATTTTATCAATAGCGGTGTAAATTTAGAAAATAACGGTTTTTAACGGTCAGTGTTAAGTTTTAGTTCGTAAAATTTGCATAACATTGTTCAGTGCTTAAAACTGTACGTGCATACGGAATGTTATCAAGAACGGTGAAAATTTAGAAATTCAGAAAATAACGGTTTTTAACGGTCAATGTTAAGTTTCGGATCTTGAAAATTGTATATCATTGTTTAGCGTTCAAAGCTGCACATGTATATCGAATTTCTTCCAGAATACTCTAAATTTATAAAATAACGGTTTTTAACAGTCAATTGTAAATTTCGGTTCGTAAAAGTTCCATATCATTTTTCGGCTTTTAAAACTGCACATGTATACTGAATTTCATCAAGAACAGCCTAAATTTTGAAAATAACGGTTTTTAACGGTCAAATTTAATGGTCATAATGACTATCTAATGACCCTATATTACCCGCTGGATGTTCCTGTAGGCTTATGTCAAATTTGGTGGCGATCCTATAACTCTCATGGCCGCCAACCTCAGAAGATCGGGTTTTAAACAGTTTTCATAGGGTTTGGTGTTTTTAACGGTTTTTAACTGTTATAAATAACGTTTCTTAACTGCCAAATAACGGTTCTAATTTTCGAGAAGTAGCCCCGTACCTGTGCAATGTCACAATGGCCATTTGATGAAAAGCAGAGGAAAAAGATGTCTTTGAAACCGTTATAACAGTTTTTTTAAACGGTTTTTAACGGTTTTATTTTTTTAGAGATTAGCCCCAAACCATCCTCGGGTCACGACAGATGTACCTGCTAAATTTCAAGAAGATCGGGTTTTAAACAGTTTCTTTTATAGGGTTTGGTGTTTTTAACGGTTTTTAACTGTATAAATAAGGTTTTTTAACTGCCAGATAACGGTTCTAATTTTAGAGAAGTAGTCCTGTACCTGTGCAATGTAACAACGGCTAGTTGAACAAAAGCAGAGGAAAAAGATGACTTTGAAACCGTTATAAACAGCTTTTTAACGGTTTTTAACGGTTTTATTTTTTTTGAGATTAGCCCAAAACCATCCTCGAGTCACAACGGACGTACCTGCCAAATTTCATGACAATCGGTTGAGCCGTTTTTGAGTCTATGGCGTACACAGACACAAACACACACACAACACACACACACACACACACACACACACACACACACACACACACACAGAATTTGCCATTTATGTATTATATTATTATATATATATATATATATTAAAGTAAATGAGTATATCAATAAAGAACTAATTTATAGATACCACTAAACCAAATGATGAAAAAAAAGAAAGAAGAAAGAAAGGAAGGACAGAAGGAAGGTAGGAAGGAAAAGATCCACAAAACCAAGAGAGATGAACAAATTGGCAAACAAACCCCAAAGTCTGCGTGGTGGGTAACTGAAAAAAATAATTAGTTGATTACTTAATTAGTTAGTAAGTTAGTTCTCTCATTCTCAATTTATAACCATCTTCTCATAATATATTCATG
Source organism: Conus canariensis (assembly GCA_033310375.1). Taxonomy (NCBI): domain Eukaryota; kingdom Metazoa; phylum Mollusca; class Gastropoda; order Neogastropoda; family Conidae; genus Conus; species Conus canariensis. Next base: position 16,084 of record JAMYXO010001746.1, on the reverse strand, counting down.
GTACATCAGTCCTCTCTGTCTTACATGTCGTTCTTATTTCTTTCTTTATCTTCCTATTTCCATCTCTTCTTTGTTTCTTTGTTTCCTTTTTGTACTCTGTTCCTTTCTCTTTTACTCGTTTTATTTTCTTTTATGTTTATGGACATATACAATTTTTTTCTCCTTTTTTTTTAAAGACAATTGCAAACTTAGAGACAGAAAGAGGCTCTTTACTATTGTAGTCTGGTTGAAGCACCCCCAAAAAAGAAAAAAAAAAAATCTCACTAACTAACTAATTAACTAACTAAGTAACTAATTAAATAGCTAGCTAACTGATTAACTAATTAACTAACTGAGTAACTACCTTACTTACTACCTAACTATATGACTGACTAACTAACTAATTAACTATTTTTCACAATTTTTTTTTCATTCTTCACATTTTTTCTTTGTTCTGCCTGGATTCGAACCTGCAGCTTTTGGATGGGTGGGCGTCTGAAGGCATGCCTTTTTCAGACGGATGTCTTACCCCACTGCTAACAGACACCTATTCTACTTTGAGATGTTTATGCCTTTTGAAGTTCACTTTTGTTCCTCCCCAACCAGCACCTCATTCAAATATTCAGGTGTTTCCTACACAAGTCTGTTGGTATGCCTGCTATGAATCTCCCGTCAACTTTAGAAAGTATGTTGAACTCAGCACTGCAGAACATGACGCTATCCCCGTTCAAAATTGAAAGCAAAGGAAACCACATTGTGGTTGTCCTGAGGTTCAATACTATAACCGATTATTCCCTGTTACGTTACTACCACAGCATCCATGCTGTGTATCGCAGAAAGTGCCCCTTCCAGGTAAACAGGGATAACACTGTGAAACACAGAAGAAGCTAAGGGTAGGCAAGGCAGCCTTTTCATCTCCATCTGGTTTATTTTTGCCAACTCTGCCCAGTTTGTTCTATGCTGCTGATGCTGACAGTGAAAAAAACTGTTTATACTGATAACCATGTAGAGAACTATAAAATCTTCGTTCTAGCTCACCCGCCCTCACCCAGTTTCGGGCGGTTGCCCTAGAACGAAGATTTTATAGTTCTCTGCTAAGTAAGACTTAAAAAAAACATTTACAAACATACATAATGTGTAGGATTATCTGTTTTTAACACTAATTTAGAAAACTTTTGAGACTTAAGTTTTTGCTTAATCCTTTGTTTTTCTTGATCAATAAACATCATTTTCACGCATACATTCATCAAATGTGAAATAAAATTTCTGCAAAACTCTTTACATCTGGCCGCATTACTGATCACCTCTGGATCTCACTTGAGACCCTATGGCGCCCTAGGGCCCCAAGCCAGACCCAGAGGGTCACATATAACACGGCCAGATGTGAAGGGTTTTGAGAATATGCCTCCAACAGTAGTATACTTTTATACTTGTTTGCCTGCTTTCTATTTGTCTAATTTGGGCAATCCCCTCACCCCCTTTTTAGTGACTCTTCCAGATTTGGGTTTACGGGCGTTTATAGCCGCGCCAGTGACCCAGACAACACAACACATGTGGTTTACGGGCGTTTATAGCCGCGCCAGTGACCCAGACAAACGAAACACGAAATGGGAAGAGTCACTAGAGGGCAGGGAAGAGGGCAAATTTAGACTTTTGCAATACCATGACAACCAAAACTACTGCAGGCATATCCCCAATGTTGTTATCTTCAAGATTTATATATATACTGTACACAAACAAACGCTTACAATTACATGGTGTCTACTTGCCTAGAGTAAAGTTGTTTTTATTTTGTTAAAACAACACCAAAAGCTAAATAACAAAGTGCATCTTACCTTACTTTTTAGTCACTACTTTTTAATCAAATTTATTTTAAATACTTTATTAGATTCAATATAAAAATGCGGCTTTTAATACATAAAATTGGGAAAAGATTATTTTGGGGTGGGGAATTTAGCCGCCTAAATTTATACAATGACGTCTAACGCCTGCACTAAACGACGCCGGTGGGGAATTTAGCCGTCTAAATTTATACAATGCTGCGTGGCGGCCTGCAGTAAACGACGCCCTTACATCCGTTATGTGTAACTTGACACGAACCCGGAAACAGTGCGGCGCTTCGACTCGGCAATTATGCAGTTGAGTAAGCCGTGGCCAGACATGTCTGACCTAGATACTACATAAAGGCAGCAAACCCTTCAGAGGAGTTGTCTCCCCGGAAAAGAATGTAACAATTAATTGTGTTTTATAAAAAAATCGTCATTAAGTCGTTCTAGGTTCTTATTCAAGTTGGCATCACGTTCTTATTCACGTTCTTATTCAAGTTCTTATTTAAGTTCTTAACAAGTTTTTATTCAAGTTCTTATTTAAGTTCTTAACAAGTCAACATCAAGTTCTTAACAAGTCATCATCAAGTTCTTAACAAGTTCTTATTCAAGTACTTATTCAAGTACTTATTCAAGTTCTTAACAAGTCGTCATCAAGTCGTCATTAAGTTTTTAACAAGTCGTCATTAAGTTCTTATCAAGTCGTCATCAAGTTCTTATCAAGTTCTTATCAAGTTCTTATTTAAGTTTTATCAAGTCGTCATTAAGTCGTTATCAAGTTCTTATTCAAGTCACTTATAATTATTTATTAAGTTCTTAACATATTATTGCATATCAAATGGATCAAAATGAGATTTTGTTGTTGGCAGTTCTGGCATGCTTTTTTGTTCGGCTTCTGTATTTAGTGGCTGAGATTTTTTGGACTGCTTTGGTTTTTGCTGGCGTTGTTTATATATTTTATAACCGTAATAACCACCCCCAGCAGCAATGACGCCAAAAATGACAACTGTTTTAAATTCAATATTCCATGACGACTTTGGTGTTGTTGTAGGTCTTGAATCAACTTGTGTATTTACAGCTGGCATTGAAACAACTGTTGGCGTTGGCGGTGTTATGTTTTCATTATGAGTTACATTCTGTGATTGTAACATTAATTTTCTTTGTTTGTTCCACTCTGCTAATTTTTTTCCTGCTGCAACGCGCCCAGGATGAGGAGGCTTTTTACTGGTCACTTTCTCCATCAATGTTTTCTGATTCTGCTGATTTTCTGGCTCGGTCATTTTGAAGGGAAACAAAATCTATATGATTAAAAGTAATTAATCCCATGATTAATGGCGATAACAATGTTCCAAATCTGTAATACAGATCACATCCTAGAGACTCTAATGACTTTGTTAAAACGGGATCCTGCGTTAAATCATACATAAAATCTTGTTCAGAATCAACGGGAGCAAATCTACTAACTAGTTTAGTGTGCAAACTAAGAACAGTTTGCCCAACACTTTTTACCATTCTTGACCCCAGTTGCGCTTCATACCTGTTGTGATACTTTACAATGTCTTGCGGCGACATCTGTTGAATCTGTTCTATGCTGAATTCATTTCCAAGGTACTGTTTTGTTTTTCCACATGCTGCTAAAGAATACAGCCCTTCCTTTTTGCGCATAATAGCTTGGTCATCAACTTGATCATTTGTAATCATAAGTTCAGGAACGTTTAGGCTGCCCTGAAGCTGTAGTAGATCATCGCAGTTCATGTTTTATTAATAAATAAATATTATTTTATTTTTTAAAAATGAGCACCGAAAAAACTATTACTAACCTCGTATACCATTCTGCTGTTATTGGAGGCCTAAGTGTAGGATACACAATGCTTGGTAAAAGCTTGTTAAGAATAAAACCACCAGATCTTGGCAAGCTAGATTTTGAAGACTCAGCAAAGTGGTTTGCTGCCATTACAGCTTCATTTGCTATGAAAGATTTTCTAGTTAAGCAAGGAATAATTCCAGAAAATATAAATATGTAAAAATATAAAAATGGCTTCACTCGTAATGATGATTGGTGGCGCTGTGGTTAATGCGCTTGCTTTCAGTGGAAGTAATTACGCGTTTAGTAAACTACAAAATAACGATGAGAGAAAAAGACATAACAGAGCTATGGAGCAACTAGCCGCTGCACAAGACACCTATGAAAAGCAAAGAATGGAGCAGTTAGATTTTATTAACGACAGACTTAAACAACAGGGACATGCAGCTTACACATTTATAGATGTTGACCAGGCAATAAAAGTATATTTTCTAGTAACAGGCAAACAAGTTGAAACATTGCCCCCACCAAAATTTAGCGATTACTATCAACCATCAGAAAAACAAAAGACGCAAGAAATATTGTTTATTGTTGTTGGCATGTCTGCTGTGTATTTTGTTGCACAAAGTATTGGCTGAATAAAAAATGAACAAAATCTATTATTCACCAAAAGGATATTGGAAGGGAATCACGGCAATTAAAAAGCTAAGCCAAGCAGCGGGAGTCAGTGAACAAACAGCAAAGGAATGGTTATCTAAACAAGCGATTTGGCAAATTTATCTACCAGCGCCTAAACGAATACAGAGACCACACTTTGTGAATATAACACCAAACGACACCCATCAAATGGATCTTCTATATTTACCCCATGATACGATTAGACGAAAAAGATTTAAGTACGCGCTTACAGTCATTGATATAGCTTCAAGATACAAAGATGCGGAACCATTAACACAAAAGAGTGCTTCTGCTGTTGCTGTCGCTATACAACTGATATATCAACGAGGACCCTTAACTTATCCTCGCATGATTCAAGTCGATGATGGAAAAGAATTTAAAGGTCAAGTAAATCAATTATTGTTAAAACATAGAGTTACCATTAAAAGAGGCATTCCGGGTGTTCACAGATCACAGGGTTTGGTTGAAAACTTTAACAAACAGTTATCTGAAAGACTTTTCTCCTACCAGTATCACAGAGAGCTGATTGACAATTCTCACAACACAGAATGGGTTAGAAGACTGCCCTCAGTTTTGCGCGCAATGAATAATGAAGAATTTAAAGGTCTAAAACCAGTACAAGCAATCAGAAAACAAACAATAAATGTTGTTGAAGGAGACGCCAGTTCATCAAGCAAACTATTACCATTTGGTTTGAAAGTGAGATACCTTTATTCACCGGGAGAAGCGGAAGGGGACACTCGCATCAGGGCAACAGATCCAGTTTGGAGTGTTGATTCATATGAGATAAAAAAAATTGTAAAGATGAATCCGCCCGTGTATTATTTACGAGAAACTGACACAACAAAACGACCAGCCCCTCAAAGATCTTTTGTGAAAGAAGAACTGCAAATAATCCCGCCAGACACAGTTCCGCTTAATTAATTTACGTAAATATATTTGAGTTTAAAATGGAAGCTCAAAAGGAAGAAATCTTACATGAAACTAAAAAGATGATAAAAAAAGAGACCTTAGAATTAATACAAGAATCATATGATACGTGTTCAGCTATTAAGGAAACAATTAAGTGGATTCATCGGTACATGGCAACGCATCCTGATCGCCTACGATCCCAAATTTTGATTATCAGAATAACGGATAAAGAATATCTTGAAAAAATAAAAAAAATTCGTGCACATCAAGCAAACATGAGAAAAAATTTGTCTGAATTGGAAATTGATATGATTGAGCTTCTAGATACATTTGAGGAAAAATATAAACCCGCGGATGAAGAAGGTATGTAATTATGCTGTTTTCCAATGCCCGATTGCATATGAAAACTCTGGATTAACAAACACACGTTTTGTGTTTGTTCTATCTAATGACTTCTTTGTTACAACAGTTGTGTTGATCTCATGTAGATTAGATCGTAGTTTTACGTTGTCATGATGAAAAGTCTTTTTTTTGAACAATGCTTCTTTATAGTTGTCATGGGATATGCTTGATTGCACAACACTACGAGATATTCCCTTTGCTTTTTTAACAACTTTTTTTGGCTTGAAAGACTGTACATTTTCGACCTCAAACCAATAAACTCCTTGATCACACCTCCAGATAATTCATCCTTCATCTTACCTAAAACCTTCTTGTTAATATCTGAATGCAAAGGCGAATCTTTGGGATAATCAGATGTGTCGTACCATCCAGCATGCCCTTTAGCTACTTCTAATTCCATGTCTTTATAGATATCTTCAGTAGGGATGTCGATTACAAAGGAATCTGTATCTGTGTACAGAACTCTGGACTCAGGATACAAGGGCTTAAAGTAGTCATAAAGAAATTCTAACATCAAAAGCTTTGATAATTCTAAAACAGTAAACCCAATAAAAACGGGCTTATCCAATTTGACTTTCTTTTTTTTCATCATTATGCCAAAAAGCTGATCATGAAATCTTCTGAAGTCCTGATAATTAGGTTTTGAAGTTAGCTTAATTGCATCGTTCTCTCTGGTGACCAATCTAACATCTTTGCGCTTGTGCGGATTCTCCATAGTCTTTCCAAAACAGCTGTTGTTCATCAACTTGAAAAAGTCTTTTTCTGAAGCATCTGCGGATTTAGTTCTGAGATCAGTGTTCTTCATGATGTATGGTTTCATGAACTGTTCTTGATCAAAAGCAATTATACGATGAACAGCTGTCAACTTCAAACCATGTCTTAAATAAAATTGTAGAAGCCTGTAATGGCAGACATAATTTTTTTTTGCCTCGAAGATTAGGCACAAGTTTAGGTGGTTCTGTTTTTGCCATCTTTAGACTTTCTGCTGCTAATGGATAGTCATTATGGTAATCATGGAGTTCCTGAGGATATTCTAAGTCAACTTCTAGAATGTATCCACACTGTTGATCTGGCGTCAAACTGCCCAACCACTTTAATGCTTTTTGAATATTATCCGTATCTGTGTACATTTTAAAGTTACGTAATGGAAGTGATTGCACCATTGCCCATCCATACAGATTGTTTGCATCTAAATACATGAGATAGTTAGACCTTTTACTTGGATCATAGTCGTCCAAGTATTTGTTGTTTGCTTTACAGTAATGGTGCGACGCCATACTGATTCCTCCACGCAATCCGTTTTCAATCATCTGAAGCATTGGCAGGTCAGACAATAAATCAATTTGTACTCCAGTAAATTTTAAGAAAGCGTCCCAGCTCATCCCAGGCGCAGAAATATAATGCGCAGGATCCAGGCTGTAATGTTTCATGCAGGTCTTCCTATAATTTTCAAAGACGTCCGCCAACAAACAGGTATCCGCCATTAAATAGGAATCATGATAGTCTCCCATCGTTTTACACTCTAACTTCTGCCACGCATCTTGAGCATGCTGGTAATCAGAATCACTGATGTCCTTTCCTCTGAGACTAGAAAAGAACGCACCTTTAGGCGGAAGTGTATCTTCGTCAAACCTTTCCCAACTGTTCATGTACTCATAAGGGTAAACGCCCTTTCTAACAAGAGTTGGGTCAAAATATTCTTCCGTTATTGGGCAGGACTTTAAGGACATAGCCAGTGACTCTAATGAACCCATCATGTGTTGCATGGAGTCGTAGAAAGACATGTTATTTAAAGTGAAACACATGTACTTTTCTGATGACTGCGCAATGCATGACACCCTGAAATCGCTAGTTACTGCTTGCAATATAAGATGAGAGTCGTAACCTCGCAAGTTGTGAAAGAATATAGGCAGCTTCCATGTCTTTGGTTCAAACTTTAGTTGAAGATTGCATTTACTGTGTGCTGCTCCTCTGAACTTTCCGCTGATGTGATCATGGTCTCTTACTGTTGGGTTTAAACTTTTAGGTGTTAGCTCTAAACCACAAATCCAACAGTGAGTGGCTGATTCATACTGTTGTTGGTCTTCAGGCGTCATTATGATTTCAGATAAGTTTAGATTATTAGAACAGGCATTACGCACTTGCTGCATGCGTTTTAAGAAGTATTTTGCAGCATTTGGTCCTCTGTATAATTCTGGCTTTGAATGGGCGCCATCCGACCTAACAATGATGAAGGCAAATGAGCAAATCTGATGATTACTCATTAAGACTGTTTTAGGAAGTTTCTGTGGGGTTGGTCCTTCATAAGGAACAATGAGTGATTCGAAGTCTGCATAAACAACATATGGACTAGTTTGCAACCGTTTCCAGTTCTTAAAACTAACTTTACTGCCTTCTCCGGGCGTAATTAGTTCTGTATCACAGTCAACTGGGCTAATACAATGTTTCTTATGTTCACTCGCGGCTTGAACAGATGGAATTCTTGTTAAACATTTTCTGCAGAATTCTTGTTTGCCATGATCTGTTGTAGTATGCGCCAATAATCTACTCATTGTTCGTATCAATGTGTAGTGCGGTAGCCCTGCCAGTGAAGACATCAGGAGTAAGTCTACATGATTTTTGTCTGGTTCACCAATCGACGGACTATTCTTAGACACTCTGATAGGCACCAAATTTGTTTCCTCAGACCATGTGTATACGTTAACAGTTATTGGGTGATTCTGTTCTTCAAACTGATCAATTTTGTCTAAGCTAACAGGAAAGGATATTCCACTGAAATTAAGATCATTGATGTAAGGTTGATAGTTAGATACTCTCTCTGCGTTTTTGCAGAGTACATGCAGCCTAGCAAGAACGCACCACATGAAACATTTGTTGTCTGTATTCTTTATGTTCAGAACTGCTCTTTTTGCAACTAATGTTGGAGGCAGTGGAATGTAAGACTTGCCTACAATCGGCTCATACTTAGCCTGTTTTAATCTGATCTCTAAGACTTCACCCTCTGACCAACCAGAGCCTCTCATTTTAGCTGCTTCAGAGGCTTCATTAAACTGTATAAGCAGCTGGTCTGCCCAACCAGGTGTTAAGTCATTATGAGAAAGAATAGTCTGCTGTTTAGTTGAGACCCAGACTTCTAGATTTTCTTCATTTATTGTTATATAGTCGATTAAAACAACTAACCTTACTTTAACTGGAGGGTTTATTGTTAGTTTACTTGGAACTTGAGAAATAGCATGTACAACGCTTGCCTGTACGTTTGTTGGATCAATAACTTCTAAAACGACCTCATTTAAAGCTTTTGACAAACGCTCTTCCTCGAGCATTGCTTCAAACAATTCATCTGAACCTTCATATATCTTATCCATGCTGAGTTTCTTTTCTAACTCAAAATATTTATTTAAATTAAAAAAAAATACTTAATCAGAATCAATATCAACGGTCTTTTTGTGCTTGGACTCGTAAACTAAAGTATAAACGCCCTTTGGGGTTGTTAATGTGAGCTGTTTAGAACAGAGTTTAATGTTTCGTTTACTTTTTTTAAACATTCCTTTTTTATCTGGTCGGTGTCTGGCTGTTGAGAAAAAGTTGCCCTTGCCTTTCTTTGAAGATGAAACTTTTGTCTTTTGTAGTCCTCAAAATCAGCCTGTAGGCGACTAAATTCTTCATCCGTGATGTTCGAGTCGGCAAGTGCTTTATTTATTGTCAGTTTGAAGGAACTAAGTTTAGCTGTTATTAGTTGAACCATAGCTGTGTGCTTTTGGAGTTTAGCTTTTATTTTTTGCTGACAGCACTTACAGCCAATGAACACAGGCCAAGAGTTAAAGACACACCACCTAGAGGTATAGCTACCGGTGCACCTACGCCTGTTGCTAAGAGACCTACACTTGTTCCTGCTGTTAAAGCACTAACCGCCGATGCTCCAGTATTAACATATGTAACAGCATTAAAGACAGCAGAATACCTTCGTTTGGTTTTGCTGTATTTTGAAAGGTCCTGCTCTAGTTTTTGTTGCATTTGTGTAATGTTGGTTAATCTGAAAGTTTTTATGTCTACAGCAGCAGAATTGCCTACTATCTCTTCTTTGGGCACTTTTGGATAAGTCGTAACAGACATGCTTTTTTAAAATAAAAATAATTTAGTATTGGATATCTTTTAATCTGTTATCTTGAATATTCAGCTGCGCATCATATATTAAAAACAAATGTACATTAAGTGGTTTATCACTCTCTTTTTCTTTATCAATTTGAATGTTTATTACGTCTTTAACTGTTCTCCCACTCCCATGCAACTGATTATCCTCTGTTGACCTTAGGTCAATCCATAAACCGTATTTCGTTGTTAAATATTCATCAAGTCTAACACTGTGAAGGTGTAGATCTTTAGACACAAGGTCTACTGTTGGACTTCTAGACCTCCCGCCTCCAAACAATTTTCTTATTTCATCAAAATGATGATAAGGTTTAAGCCCGCTACCGTAGACTTGGTTAGGACTACCCTCAATTGAACATTGTACTTTCGTTATTTTAGGATTGATAAACTTTTCACTTTGTCTTTGGTATGGTTCTTTATCATCTTCACACAGCAATAAAATACCTTTAACCCGTTCGCTGCTTGAAGCTGCTTGAAAATGTTACAAACAAAGGCTTTCCCAGTGCCAGGGAAATCTAATGATTTGGGGGTAATAATTAACAAAAAATTCTAGCTCAGAAACTACAAAAGATATAACAATGAAATATATATGATTTTTGAAGGAAATTGAATGAAGATTTTGAATCTGGGCTTCTTTTGTTTTAATTTTGATAATAAAAAAGTATTTAGACAATTAGATTTGGATAGATTTTTTTGCACGATCAAAAGCATATGTATTTACCACTACATCTTCACATCCAAACAAGAACACAAAGCAAAAAAGTTGAAAATAAAGTTTGTATTGTCACACTACACCTGTAAATGGAAGTAAAACAGTTTAGAAGTCTATCAAGACGCTCACGCTCTATGCAGACAGGTCAGTCCACGACCACGCCCCCCTCTCCCCACCACGCCCCCTTGCTGGACTTCAACCCTCTCTTTCACCCCTCCTCTTCCCCTACCTTTCCCTCTGCCCTGTGCCGCGCCGCGAGCAGGCCGCGCTCCCCTCTTGCGCTGACTACCACGTCACTGACCACTGGCACGCAGTGCAGAGTACACACTAGGCGAGCTCGTTCGACGCTGGCAAACCAGTCAGCTGAACACACATTGAGGTCACACAGCCAGACACAATAACTGACGAATACGGTTGGCAATTCCATCACTATCATCATCTCACCTTCATGCTCGAGTGAGTCGTTGAATAAAAGATTATTGTCTTTGTCAAAAATCATTAGCAGAGCCTGCTCAGCTGTGTAAATACGTTGATTTGGTCGCTGCGCTTGTCGAAGGTTGCGCCGCCATCTTTGCAAGCGAGACGAAGTGCTGGCTGGTCATCCAGTCAGTGATGAGAATAAATGGGCTTTCCCCTCACGTGTGGTCATTTACATATCATTTTAATACTACAGACATATAAGGCTTACTACGCACACTCTATTTAAGTCCGTTGATAGAAATAGTAACGAATGAAAATTCAAGAAAAATGCATGACGTCAGTGGACGGCCCATAGGCACTGGGAAAGCATTTTTAATGCGGCGTCAGCTGACGGCTTAAAGGCACTCTACGGGTTAAGGGATCGTGCTGCGGCGCTAAAACTAAAATTCCATATAGTGTCTGCCCTGCTTTTAGGATATTTTGAATGATGAATCACTCTTTCGTAATATATTGCTAATTTTGACTGATATTGTTGCTCAATCAGCCTTGCTAAGTTAGGGTTGCTAACAATGTCAAACTCTAACGAGATGTCGAAAATGCTGTACTTGGAATCAGTGTCTGTAGATTTAATGACACGTTTGTATTCATTAAAAGTTAGTTCATATGACAATCTGTCTTTTAATGCTCCTTGAAAGTATGGCGCATGCGCTTTTAACAACTCAAAATCTAAGGGTATGGAAAAGCGATTTCCATAAGCAAAACTTACAGCTTCATACTTGTTGCCGGCTTTAGCGTCTTCGGCGTCTATTCTGTGTTTTAGTGCTTCGTTATTTTCGATTCCTTGAAACGCAAGATCGGCCCTTTCATTATCGGTTAGCCATAGATCAGAATAGATTAGAAATATGTCTGCATTGTGTAAAGAAAATATTTCTTGCCCCTCAAGTTTTATAGAAATTTTCTTAACGATTGCCCGTCCCAGATTCTGTACAACTGTCCTGTTTACGTCTGTTGCTGAATCAAGTTCTATTTTAAAAGTAAGCCGTGCAGATCCCGGCACAATCACTTCATCTGCTCCTAGGTCTGGAAATTTAACAGTAAGAATTTGATCTGAATCAATAGTAGATGGATTATTTGGAACAATAACATTCTGTTTATTTCCCTTCACGCCAAAGGGCTCTTTCAGTCTTCTATGCGGGTCAAGAATCGAGCCATATGCTTGTGACATTTTTTTATAAAACAAAATAAAAAGTTAATTATTTAAAAACATGGCAGACATTGAAGGTGAAGAAGATTATGATGTTTTTGATCCTGGAGACGACATGAGTGAAATGACTCCTTTGACATAACCATCGCGCTCAGTGCAGCGTGAATTAACAGAAGAAAGGGCTGAAGCATTTTACAAAAGTTTAGGCCTAGAACCTCCCGAATTTATAGACCCTGATTTTGAATTAAAAGATGGCCATTTTTCTGTGAGAAACGACCAAGGGCAACTTGTTCAGCTTACAACTAAACCAGACCCATTGAAGTTTTTAGCTAAGAGTACAATTAGACAAAGACTCAGTGTGCGCGATCAAAATCGCCTTGGCATTACTAAACCAAAATTAGATAGGGAAGCAGTTGCTAAACTTCAAAACACACTACAGAAACTCCCAACAGATAACCAAATTCAAAACATACCCCTTAAAGATTTAAGCCCAACAGCAGACGAAATAATAGAAGCAGAAACCAGTTTTTCAGAAGAAACAGTATTAAAAACTATGCACGATCCGCCGCTACCTATGAGAGAAATAACGGCCCTTGATCATGCTTTGAGAAGCATCAGGGGTGAGTTAACAAACAATTTAGCAAAACTGGGTGAACTAGATGAGCATATAAAAAGAGAAAAAGAAAAACTAGTTGAGGCTGATGACCACAACTTAGGACCTGGTGTTAAAGAAAGAATAACACAAAGACTAAAAGATCTTGAACAAGAGAGATCAGCAAGACTAGAAGTGCTGTCTACTAACCGAGAACAATTACGAACTCAAGTGAGCAGAATAAGAGAAACTATCCAAAGAATTTTATATGAAGACACAACGTTAGCAGAACGAATAAGAACACTGTTTAGAGAGCAAGGTGTCACATTAGCAAGTGTTATAACTGCCTTAGGATTTGCAATAAGTACACTGGTGATGGCTATTACAGGCGGCGGTGGTGGGGGGGCAGTGCCACCAGGCCTGCCAACTCCGTCGTCAGATAAATCATGGGTAAAAAACCAACTCGATCACCTTGCAAACTTACTAAAAAAATTAGCCAGTAAGGCAATAGATTCTTTGCCTGGTATAATAGGGGGATCGTTAGCTGGCTTTTGTCTGCCGCAAGTAAAGTAGTTGGCTTTATGGCTGAGCACTTATGGGCATTAGTTGTCTTAATAGTTGGGTTACTTTATAGTAAGATAAAGACCAAGTAATCCTAGGGCAGTTAATCCAATAACAAGTGCCGTCTTTTCATATTCATAGTCATCACGAACAAAGTCCGCGTCTTCAATGGCCTTTGGGCTTTGGGCCACGGGGATTGGATGGGGTTTTGAGGGGGGGATTGGGACTTCTTTTTTTATTGCTATTGCTGGCTTAGAATTTATGTCGTTTTTTCCGACCTTCTCTTCATTGCCAGCCACAAGGATTTCATTATTATAGTTTATTATTGTTCCTATCTGAAGTCTGAGGTCAGAAGGCAGCATGTATAAACCAGTGCCGACAGCAAAGTCTACTTTCGATCTTGCGTATTGCAAAACATTTTGGTACCTTTTAATACTTGAAGGCAAATCAATTGCAGAATTAATAGAATCCTCTAAATTTGCCAAGTACTGTTTTTGGGCGTCAAAGCCAGTAGAAGGATCAATTATGTTTGATCTCGTTTGTGCTTGCGAACCTAGCAAACACCAAACATAAGTACGAATAGAGTCGTTTATTCGTTCTATTCCCGCTTTTGTTAGGCCCTTAGAAGTATCCAAAATAAATGTTGTCCATGCTGTTTTATGCTCTTGCTCTATGGACCCGAGGTGAACAGTTGTGCCTGAAGAAAAAGATGTGTAAGGAGGATTCCAATCATAGTTATACTTTCTGTGCACGCCCCAAAAATAAAGGGTGCCTAAACCATGATTAAGATCCAACTTTTGTCTAAAGTCTGTCTTTGGGTCAATATCAAATTCGTTACAGATCCTTTCAAAAGCCTTGTAATCTATTCTGTTGCTGAATGGATTAAACGTTTTGTCATTTGGTAATGGCGCTTGCAGTTCAGATAAAATACGTCTGAAGGTGTAATAAAAATGAAATCTATACACTGACCTCACCAAAGGATCAGGATGATTTAAATGATCAGCATACGACACTCCACACCCAGTTGATGCACAAAACACAGCAAAGTTTAACTGGTTCTGATAAAACTGCATCGGATGACTGAACCACACTTTCGGGATGTAGTCGTTTTTAATAGGAGGGTTAAGATATCTGTTCAATGGAGTACTAACCTTTACTTGAAAGGCGTCAGTCTGAGTCACAGAAATGTCGAGGGTATCAGTTGTTATATCTTTAGGACTGTAGTGCGGTCCGACAGAATATTTTGCATTAGTATATTTGAATGCACTCATTTTTAAATTTGTTTTAAAAATGTTTGTAACAATAACAACTCAAGACAGTCCTTCGTTTTTAGAATATGCTATTGATAATGAATGCGGAACCCGAAGGGTTGCACTCCATGAAATTTTTTACAAAGTCGTATGGTTTAATATAACTGAATCCAAGGAGAATAATAAGATTACAAAATTTGATAATGGAGGAAGCAACGTTAGCCAGTTAACCATACCTGATGGTTATTACGGGTTTTGCTCGCTAAAAGAAGCAATGAGTAACTTCGACATTACTCTCAAACTTAACAATGCAAATTTAAAAATAATGTTGACATTCAAACCTGAAGAAGAAGTAGTAGGTTACCTTTTTGATGGAGAGCTAGCTAAAATGTTAGGCTTTGCAACTGACAATCAAGTCAGTCATAGATTTATAGTTACACCAGACAAAACTACTTATGAGGGAGAATATCCGCTCGATCTTGCATTACATTCATTACTCTATGTTCATTTGGACGAGCTGAGCACTGATGAAAACTTATATGATGGAAGGCCCTCAACTGTTTTAAGAGCTCTTCCATCAGGGAAAGCTGCATATTGCGATTATGAAATTATACAATTCCCTAATTTACAGTTTAAAAGATTAGCTTGTGGGAGGGTCAGATCATTTAATATAAAGATCACAGATAAAACAGGTAAAGTCGTGAAATGTGATAACCTGCACATTGTTTTAGAAATAAAAAAATAAGGTGTACTAAAAAATAATGTCTCGTGGGCCAGAAGAATCAGGAGTTACATTAGCGCCTGAGAGGTGTGTAACGTTAGAATTAAAAGACCTTGCAGACGTTGAGGACTTTGAACAAAACGGTGAGATAGGCACTTTGTATGGTTTTGAGTACACTAAAGATGGTTATTATAAGCGCAAAGAGGTTGACGACAACAAAAGGTTTCCTAAACTAGAACAACTACGCAATCTAGAAGCAAATAATACAGGTCAGTATGAATATAAAATAGTTCGAAAAACTGACAATAAATGGCACTTAGAACCATATTTTGAATGGGACATAAAATTTGAATTCTTAAGCCCATTTACATTTTTTGACCGTCAAAAAAGTTTCAGAAAAGCATTGAACTCTGGCCCTTTACATGTAAGTCTTATGCCAGAGGACAACAGTCGGAAAGAGATCGAAATAAAGCCGTTTGGGGACAAACAGTACATCCTCCACAGAAGAGAATCGGTTTTAAAGAAAGCTTCTACAAAATTACACTTTATTCCACGCACAAAATTAGGAGACACGTTCACAATGATATTTAAAATTTCTGTCTTAAAAGATGAGGCGAGAAATGGAGCTCTGGGCGTCAGTGACAATCTTATGAAAGGAATTCTTATTAGCTGGCAAAACTTAGACGTTGACAAACTTAAAGTTACTGTCGTCGTTCTTTACAATGGCGAGGATATTAAGGTCATAACAACAAGCAACAAAATTGATATTAGTCTAAATAGAAACGATCTTACAGAACTAAACTGGATTAATCTTACACATTTAGACCTTATAGGTTTTTATTATACTGAACAAGTTTTGACAGAGAGTATGATA
>JAMYXO010001745.1:22500-27513 GCA_033310375.1 Conus canariensis | reverse complement strand
CCAGCTGGCGCTTCATTCAGTCGTTTCTCGTGTCATCCAGTCCATATCATTCAATATCGTTCACTCAGTTTCCTTATTTCCTTCATTCTTTCCATTTCTTAAGCAGGGTGCATGCTGTGTGTAACGTGTCATCCATACCAACGGCTCAACTGGCCTTCTCTTCCGAAAGATAGTGATGGGATTTGACGTGTGTGCAAGATGTTATGCATGCATTCACACACGGAACCTCGGTTTATAGTCTCTTTCTCTTTCCCTTCTTATAATGTGATTTGGATTGTGGCGTTTGAATAGCTGTTACTCTTACTACTAGAGATTTTCACTTGCAAGGAAATTTCTGGGAAAAAAACAAGTTTGTTGAACTTGATTTTAAACGCAAACATATGAAATGTATGGGTGTGAAAATGTGAGTACGTGTGTGTGTTAGTGTTAGTGTGTTAGTGTGTTATGTGTGTGTGTGTGTGTGTGTGTGTGTGTGTGTGTGTGTGTGTGTGTGTGTTAGCTTTAGCCTTAGTGTTAGTGTGCCTCTGTGTGTGTGTGTGTGTGTGTGTGTGTGTGTGTGTGTGTGTGTGTGTGTGTGTGTGTGTGTGTGTGTGCATGCACGCTCGAAAGTGTATATGGGAGGGATGGTGTATATGGAAAAATGAGTGGGGGGTGTGTGTGTAAAGGAAGATAAATAATTTGTAAGTGGGCAGCGAGTGCCATGGTTTCTTTTTCTTTCTTTCTTTCTTTCTTTCTTTCTTTCTTTCTTTCTTTCTTTTTACTTCTTTTGGCTCTTTGTGTCTTCTTTCACTTGCACTTATATTGTAGTATTGTGGCAGCGGCGGCCATGATCGTATTCTGTCTGTCTGTCTGTCTGTCTCTGTCTCTGTCTGTCTGTCTGTCTGTCTGTCTCTTCTCTCTCTCTCTCTCTGTGCGTATCTATCTGTCTGCCTGTCCCTGTACTTACCATCAATCTATCTATCGATCCATCTACCTATCTATCTATTTATCTCTCGATCCATCTACCTATCTATCTATTTATCTATCGATCCATCTACCTATCTATCTATTTATCTCTCGATCCATCTACCTATCTATCTATTTATCTCTCGATCCATCTACCTATCTATCTATTTATCTCTCGATCCATCTACCTATCTATCTATTTAATCATCTCGATCCATCTACCTTATCTATCTATTATTATCTCTCGATCCATCTACCTATCTATCTATTTATCTCTCGATCCATCTACCTATCTATCTATTTATCTCTCGATCCATCTACCTATCTATCTATTTATCTCTCGATCCATCTACCTATCTATCTATTTATCTCTCGATCCATCTACCTACTATCTATCTATTTTATCTCCTCGATCCATCTACCTATCTATCTATTTATCTCTCGATCCATCTACCTATCTATCTATTTATCTCTCGATCCATCTACCTATCTATCTATTTATCTCTCGATCCATCTACCTATCTATCTATTTATCTCTCGATCCATCTACCTATCTATCTATTTATCTCTCGATCCATCTACCTATCTATCTATTTATCTCTCGATCCATCTACCTATCTATCTATTTATCTCTCGATCCACCTACCTATCTATCTATTTATCTATCGATCCACCTACCTATCTATCTATTTATCTCTCGATCCATCTACCTATCTATCTATTATTATTCTCTCCGATCCATCTACCTATTTTATCTTACTTTATCTTTTCTTCGATCCATCTACCTATCTATCTATTTATCTCTCGACCCATCTACCTATCTATCTATTTATCTCTCGATCCATCTACCTATCTATCTATTTATCTCTCGATCCATCTACCTATCTATCTATTTATCTCTCGATCCATCTACCTATCTATCTATTTATCTCTCGATCCATCTACCTATCTATCTATTTATCTCTCGATCCATCTACCTATCTATCTATTTATCTCTCGATCCATCTACCTATCTATCTATTTATCTCTCGATCCATCTACCTATCTATCTATTTATCTCTCGATCCATCTACCTATCTATCTATTTATCTCTCGATCCATCTACCTATCTATCTATTTATCTCTCGATCCATCTACCTATCTATCTATTTATCTCTCCACTACCTCACTTTACTCGACCTTACTCTTCATTTATTTGATCCTTACCTATCTTCATTTATCTCTCGACCTCACTACATTATTTACTCTCGACCACTACCTATCTATCATACTCTGTCATTACTATCTATCTTATCTCTCGTCCTCCTATTATTATTTATTCTGTCCATACATCTATTTTCCTGATCATTACCTATTACTATTTTCTTGTCACTATTCTCTATTTTCTGCATACTATTCTATTTATCTTCGATCCACTACCTATCTATTATTATCTCTCGCACTACCTTCTTTTTTTCTCGTCCACTCCTTACTTCTCGATCTCTACCTATCTATCTTTCTCGCATTACCTATCATCTATTTATTCCGATACTACTATTATCTATTTATCTCTCATCATACCTATCTATCTATTTATCTCTCGATCCATTACCATCTATCTATTTATCTCTCGATCACTACCTATCTATCTATTTATCTCTCGATCCATCTACCTATCTATTATTTTCTCTCGATCCATACCTATCTACTATTTATCTCTCGATCCATCTACCTATCTATCTATTTTCTCCTCGATCCATCTACCTATCTATCTATTTATCTCTCGATCCATCTACCTATCTATCTATTTATCTCTCATCCATCTACCTATCTATCTATTTATCTCTCGATCCATCTACCTATCTATCTATTTATCTCTCGATCCATCTACCTATCTATCTATTTATCTCTCGATCCACCCTTTAAACTCTATCTAATCTATTTTATCTCTCGATCCATCTACCTATCTATCTATTTATCTCTCGATCCATCTACCTATCTATCTATTTATCTCTCGATCCATCTACCTATCTATCTATTTATCTCTCGATCCATCTACCTATCTATCTATTTATCTCTGATCCATCTACCTATCTCTATTATCTCTCGACCCATCTACTATCTATTATTTATCTCTCGATCCATCTACCTATCTATCTATTATCTCTCGATCCATCTACCTATCTATCTATTTATCTTCGATCCATCTACCTATCTATCTATTTATCTCTCGATCCATCTACCTATCTATCTATTTATCTCTCGATCCATCTACCTATCTATCTATTTATCTCTCGATCCATCTACCTATCTATCTATTTATCTCTCGATCCATCTACCTATCTATCTATTTATCTCTCGATCCATCTACCTATCTATCTATTTATCTCTCGATCCATCTACCTATCTATCTATTTATCTCTCGATCCATCTACCTATCTATCTATTTATCTCTCGATCCATCTACCTATCTATCTATTTATCTCTCGATCCATCTACCTATCTATCTATTTATCTCTCGATCCATCTACCTATCTATCTATTTATCCTCGACTCACCTCTATTATTTATCTCTCGATCATTACCTATATCTATTATCTTCATCCACTACTATTATTATTATCTCTCATCCACTACCTATTATCTTTTACGACCCTACACTTCTTTCTTCGTCCATACCATCATCATTTACTTCTCTACCTTCTATCTATTTATCTTCGATCATACCTATCTATCTATTATCTCTCATCATCACCTATCTACTATTTATCTCTCGATCCATCTACCTATCTATCTATTTACTCTCGATCCATCTACCTATTATCTATTTATCTCTCGATCCTCTACCTATCTATCTATTTCTCTCGATCCATCTACCTATCTATCTATTATCTCTCGATCCACTACCTATTATATTTATCTCTCGACCATCTACTATCTATCTATTTATCTCTCGACCATCTACTATCTATCTATTTATCTCTCGATCCACTACTATCTATCTATTTATCTCTCGATCCACTACATTTCTATTTCTCTCGATCCATTACCTATCTATCTATTACTCTCGATCATACCTATCTATCTATTTATCTCTCGATCCATCTACCTATCTACTATTTATCTCTCGATCCATCTACCTATTATTATTATCTCTCATCCTCTACCTATCTATCATTTATCTCTCGATCCATCTACCTATCTATCTATTTACTCTCGATCCACTACCTATCTATTATTTATCTCTCGATCCATCTACCTATCTATCTATTACTCTCATCCATCTACCTATCTATCTATTATCTCTCGATCCATCTACCTACTATCTTTATCTCTCGATCCATCTACCTATCTATCTATTATCTTCGTCCACTACCTATCTATCTATTTATCTTCGATCCATACCTATTATCTATTATCCTGATCACTACTATCTATCTATTTATCTTCGTCCATCTACCTATCTATCTATTATCTCTCGATCCACTACCTATCTATCTATTTATCTCTCGATCCACTACCTATCTATCTATTTATCTCTCGATCCATCTACTATCTATCTATTTATCTCTCGATCCATCTACCTATCTATCTATTTATCTCTCGATCCATCTACTATCTATCTATTTATCTCTCGATCATCTACATCTATCTATTTATCTTCATCCATCTACCTATCTATCTATTTATCTCTCGATCCATCTACCTATCTATCTATTTATCTCTCGATCCATCTACCTATCTATTATTTATCTCTCGATCCATCTACCTATCTATCTATTTATCTCTCGATCCACTACCTATCTATCTATTTATCTCTCGATCCTACATCTTCTATTTCTCTCGACCTCTATCTATCTATTTATCTCTCGATCCATCTACCTATCTATCTATTTATCTCTCGATCCATCTACTATCTATCTATTTATCTCTCGATCCACCTACCTATCTATCTATTTATCTCTCGATCCATCTACCTATCTATCTATTTATCTCTCGATCCACTACCTATCTATCTATTTATCTTCGATCCATCTACCTATCTATCTATTTATCTCTCGATCCACCTACCTATCTATCTATTTACTT
>JAMYXO010001745.1:5000-15000 GCA_033310375.1 Conus canariensis | reverse complement strand
TGTTATCAATATGGGAGCTGACGGAACTTTTCAGGATATTAGGTGAATCATTTTTGGATAAGTTTGTGTGATCTATGTCAAGCTCCAGATTGTTCATCTCCCATGTAGGTATAGGTGAGTAGGAAGGTTTTGTTGCTATGTCCTGGCCTTTCTGTTTAATTTTGATTTTTTTTAAGAGATCTGAAGTAAATGTGTTTATGGATTTTAATGATTGGATGGATTTAGCCCTTTTTGCAAAATGAAGATCGGACCTCATGCAAACTTCGGCCTCTGTGAAATTTTCGAACGAGGAGCTTCGTAAAACATATTTGGCAGCAGAAAGACATCTTAGCTCATCAAGAGGTAAAAACACCCGCTTCTTTATAGGTTCCTAAATTTGATGCATGAAATGGAACTCCTAGGGAAAGTTTATAGGCTTTGCAGTCAACACTTTGCATTTTAGTCAGTAAATGTTGTGGAGCACTAAAGAATACCTCCTGTGCATACGTCAATTTGGAACGCACAAGTGACGTTGACAGTAATATTAATATTTTTGTATCCTGACCCCACTTTTGTTTTTTAATAAGTTTAAGCTCCTTCTTGCTTTAGTTAGTATGTGCTCAATATGGCTGGTCCAGGAAAGTTTTGACGTGAGATAGACACCCAAAAACTTAGTCGTTTGAGTATATCGTATGACTGAACCATGGATAGAAAATACAGGAAGTTTTTCAGGGTTGTATCCTGAATTGAAAAGCATCATATTGGTTTTTTCAAGAGATAATGAAAGACCATTTTCAGTCATATATTTACTTATTTTATCGAGTTCGTGTTGGTATAACTTCTTGGTGTAATTCAGAGCTCTGGTTGGAGTTTTTCTTTTCATTGATACTTTCATCCATAAACAGATGTCGTCGGCATATTGAACTACAACTGCATCTTTCGATAACACCCTAGGAAAATCTGACATTAGAATATTGAACAAGATAGGGGCAATGACTGATCCCTGAGGAAGGCCCATATGAAGAGATCTAATATTGGAGTACGTATTCCCAATCCTTGTCTGTATTGATCGATTAAAAAGAAAGCTTTTGATAAAATCAAACATATTACCCACAATACCAACTTTTCGTAACTTTGTCAGTAGTCGATTGTGCCACACTTGGTCGTAAGCCTTTTTGACGTCAAAAAAGGTAGCAAGAACATTCTTTCGTCTGGCAAACTGTTGCTTAATTTGAGTAGTTAGTTTAATCAGGTGATCAATGGTTGATCTACCTCTTCTAAAGCCTGCCTGATTAATTGGAATAACCTTGTACTTTTCACAATAGTGATTAAGTCTCCTTAATATAATTCTCTCCATAAGTTTACATGTGTGTGACGTTAACGCAATTGGTCTACAGCTGTTTTTATCATTCCGGGGCTTTCCTTGTTTGTGAATGGGTACAACAATTGACTGCTTCCATACGTTTGGTAGTTGTCCACTTTCCCAGCATTTTTGAAAGATAAAATGTAAAATATTTAACATATTTAGTGATAAATGACTTAACATTTCGTTAGAAATTCCATCCAGCCCAACTGATGTTTTCTTGCTGCCAAGATTAGAGATACATCCTTTTAATTCTCCTATCGTAATTGCAGCATTAATAGATAGATTTTTGGTCTGTTCCGAGTCTTCATCACTAAGCTGTAACTC
Source organism: Conus canariensis (assembly GCA_033310375.1). Lineage (NCBI taxonomy): Eukaryota > Metazoa > Mollusca > Gastropoda > Neogastropoda > Conidae > Conus > Conus canariensis. The sequence continues at coordinate 13,331 of JAMYXO010001745.1, read as the reverse complement.
ATGTTCTGCTCTGTACTTTCTATCTTTGTCCGATAGTCCATCGCTGCGACTGTTATTTGCAAACATATCAGCAAAGGCTTCGGCTTTTTCGTAATTAGTTGGCAAATCACAATGAGACAATTGTACTGGATACTGTGGCAATTTTACGCCATTCTTCATTGTTTTCAATTTTTCCCATATTTTCTGAAGATCTTTATGATTTGAAACTTCATTTGTACAAAAAGACGACCAATATTCTTTTTTGACTTCATCTATTACTCTGTTACATTTATTTTTGGCTTTGTTCATTTCCACATGATTTTCAATAGATTGGTGCTTTAGATAAGCATTAAATTTTAACTTTTTCTCGTCTTCTGTTCTCTGGCAAGCTTCATTCCACCAAATGTTACCGACATGCTTTTTTGATGTTATTGACTTATACTTGGGAATGGATTCGTCAGCGGCATGCAGAACAGCTTTAGTAAACATCATGTATAAGGTGTCAACATCCTGATCAGAAGTTTCGAACTCATCATAAGATAGTAATATGTTTGTAAATTTGTTCCAGTCACCACGTTTGTAATTGTATTTTGGAATCTTGTCTTCTGTTGAGTCTGTAGCGGAAGGTTGATCTAGTTCAAACCTGGTCACAAGTGGTATATGATCACTGTTCAAAGGATCATCTATTGGGTTCCAGGTACAAAAGGGTGTTAACTCAGGTGACGCCAGTGTTAAATCGATGGCGTGGCTCTATGATTGGGATTATTGGGTATGCGTGTGATTCGCCCATCGTTTAGAAGACAGAGGGAGGAATCCACAAGATTTTCAACAAAACGGTTGCTGTAACTGTTTGACATTCCTTCTCCCAGAAAGGTGAGTGAGCATTAAAGTCACCCGTGATCAGGAATTTTTGATTTTGTTCTGCTTGTAGCATACGAATCCATTCAGTGTTCTGCTCATTTGGACCAAGGGATAGGTAGACAGAACCTATGGTTAACAGTGAAGAATTGAATCCGACAGTAACAGCACAAGAATTTAAGTTAGGTATGTCAGATGGTGCAGGACTGGGGCAAAGAGTGTAAGGAACCCCCTCACGTACATAAATAGCCGTAGAGACTTTTCCAGTGGTATCATCCTTTTGATGGATTGGTGGATAATAGTAATTATCTATCTTTGGCAGCTTTTCTTTTTTAACATTCAAGGACTGAAAAGACAGAATCTTGTGATCGTGTTCTGCAAGATGTTGAACTAAACAGTCTAAATTTTTGACAATGGAACGACAGTTCCACTGGAATATATCAAAAACGTTCTGATTAGTTCTACTCATTATTGGTAACCAGTCGTATCAAGTTAAATGTTAAATCAAGGTAGTCTCAGAGATTTACATACACTGAGAGGAGAACAATTAAAAAGAACAAGTGAAGCAAGGAAGGTGCGTGAGAAGAGAAGTGGAAAAGTAAATAAATTAAAAAAAAAGTAATAATGATAATAATAATAATAAAAATAATAATGAAGTGAAAATAAAAATTTCTATATGCGTTAAGCGATAGCTTAAATCAACTAATTCTGTTTATACTAAATGTACTTAGATGTGTAGTAGGCATAAAGTCATTAATGGCGAAGAACAATGGGAAATGCTCAGCTTCGTAAATGTCAGTGAATCTTGATCTCTGTGACAAAAGTTATCACAAGTGTTGGTGAAACATGTCCCAGTCATTCAATGCGTAGAAGCGGTTATGCCAGGCGTGGTGTTGAGGGCCAGGGTAGAACTGGGGTCGGTGGAATCTGGGCTGACGTGCAGGCCGTTTCGGGGTTTCCCACACCAGGTTTCGGACGCGACGTCCAATGTTGCCAGCCAGTATGCTGGTGCCTCTTGTAGTGGGGTGGATGCCGTCCCTGAGGTGATGTTTCTTCAAGTTGTCGTGTTTAATTATAAAGATGTTACGTATCTCCAATAGTTCTGACGTGATGGCAGCATTGAATAATTCTCTCTTTGCCTCCAGCGTCTGGTCTTTGACAGTGGTGACATTGCTTACTACGAATTGCGTTTTGGGTTTTTTCTTGGCAGCTTCCTTCAAAGTAGTAGCAAATGACTTGCTTAATTCGATACTGTTCTTAGATTTCAAGTCGTTGATTCCAGAGTGTATTAAGACAACATCTATATTTCTTGAGTCGGAGCTGACAGCTTTCAGGGAATTCTGCACGTCGGTTACTGTAGATATCTTTTTCATGGAGGTTTTGAAATTGTATGACCTCCCCAATCTGTCCCCATGTACGCGATTCAGCACCGAGTCATGCAGAATCAAAACTTCAGGCATATTCTCACGTTCTTTTTTTTTTTTTCGAATCGTGTTGAGCCAGAGTGTTTCTGTTTGACGTCAGACTTACTTACGTCATGGGAAGATCTGTGGAGTTGTTTACCAGATCTATTCTGAGTTGGTGTAGAGGCCTTTCTCCGTGAAGGTTCCTGCTGCGCGGTGTTCGATGATGGCTTGGAACCCCCAGGAACAGCAGCTGGTCTTGCTACAACTTCAGCGTAAGTCGGGGCTGCTATGCTGCCACTGTCCGTTTGTGTGCCTATGGTTGTCAAGGAGATCGGTTTCTTTTCATGGCACTGGGCACAATTCCTTTCGCCTTGTAAACTTTTCTCCAGGGAGGAAACACGATCGCAGAGTGCCGAAATGGTGTTTTTGAGGTCCGCGATCGATTGAAACATCTCCCATTCTCCTACGGTCATAGGTACGGCCTGGGTAGGTGTAGCTTCATCTCTGGTATTAGCTGGGGCAGTTGGATGAGCTGGTTGCCCGCTTCGTAGAGATCGATTCAATTCCTCTGGAATGTGAGGACGCCCAGGACGGTTTAAGCTGTCTACTTTCAGGCTGCTTACTGAAGGAGCAGCACGTAAGCCTGCACTTCTGGTCTTCATCTTTCAGAACACTCACAATAACCTTTTGTCGGAGAGAAAAAAAAATTAGGAGCTGAGTGTCGTTGCCATTTTGAAGTGTCCCTTGTGTGTGTGTGTGTGTGTGTGTGTGTGTGTGTGTGTGTGTGTGTGTGTGTTCTAACCCACCTTCTCACCTTCTTTCACATTCCGGATCCCTGTCCACAGCCACACGCGGGCTTGCCCCACCCCTGCACCGACAATCCACAGGGAGCAATCAATGTCAGGTCGCTGACGACAGGGCAACCCACCAGCGGAGACACTGCACTGCTGCCGAGTCATGTTCGGTGGTGTTGTGTGGTACTTGGTTACACAATGTTGGTTTCAGTCAGTGTCACCAAGGGGGGTGTCGGTGTGTGCCGATTGGTCCATATACGCTTCATCCCTTTTCTCAAGTCATGAGACCACAGTGTGCGGGGGTACAGATAGCTGAAATAGGAGAAAGAAGAGGAGGAGGAGGAGGAGGTGGAGGAGGAAGAAGAAGAAAAAGAAGAAGGAGAAGAAGAAGAAGAAGAGGAGGAGGAGGAAGAAGAAGAAGGAGAGGAGCAGGAGGAGGAGGAGGAAGAAGAAGAAGAAGAGGAGCAGGAGGAGGAGGAGGAAGAAGAAGAAGGAGAAGAAGAAGGAGAAGGAGGAGAAGAAGAAGGAGAAGGAGAAGAAGAAAGAAGAATATAGGGAGGCAGCGTGATGGACAGAGTAAGGAGATGCCAGACCTGGGCATCAATCCAAATCACTGTTCAGGCTTTCTGTAGTAGCCAAGGTTGCCTGCGCCATTACGTCTGTTTATTGTGAGTCCACGTTTGTGTGCGTGCCTGCGCGTGTGTTTGTGCTCGTTTGAGCGTAGGTGTGAGCGCGTGCTTATGTACATCTCTCTCTCTCTCTCTCTCTCTCTCTCTCTCCTCTCTCTCTCTCTCTCTCGATGGATCGTACGATAGATATAACTCTCTCCTCTCTCTCTCTCTCTCTCTCTCTCTCTCTCGATTGATCGTTCGATAGATATAACTCTCTCTCTCTCTCTCTCTCTCTCTCTCTCTCTCTCTCTCCGTGTGTGTGTGTGTGTGTGTGTGTGTGTGTGTGTGTGTGTGTGTGTGTGTGTGTGTGTTGTGTATGCATGTGTACGTATGTGCATGTGTCTGTGCTTACATATACGTGAGCACACAGGTACAGGGACACACTGCAGATCACGAGGCACGTGAAGTTTTGAGACATTGACACAGACACTCAGACAGGTGAAGGAACGCGTATGTAGCACTGAGTTCCACACGTTGCATTGGATTCTATTCTGAAAGCCTGAAACTATTGCCAGAGTGGAACAGTTGATGTCTTTTCGGATGGAGTGCTAGATTTTCAACGTGTACATAGTCTTACATGTCCTCCGCAATCAGCTGAGCGTTAAACGAAATGAAATGACAAAAAAAAAAAATGATGGCCAGGTGTGGTCAGACGATCACTGCTTGGTCAGGGCGGGTCTGGAATGTCCATGTATCCAGAGGGGCTAGTGTCTTCCAGAAAAAAAAACAACAAAAAACAAAAACGTGTGTTGTTGTGGGTGTGTTCCTGGGTAAGAAAAGGACCTGAGCTTTAGTCAACGCTGATGACAGCGTAGAATGTTCACAGAGAATGCTGAGCACAGAGGACAGACAATGTCTGAAAATATGCAACATTGAAATAGTAGTAGCAGCAGCAGCAGCAGCAGCAGCAGCAGCAGTAGTAGTAGTAGTAGTAGCAGCAGCAATAATGATATGAATTATAATAACAATAACAACAACATTAATGATAATGATGATACCGCCACCACCACTGCTTATAATAATAATAATGAGACTGAGAATAATAATTTGTCACTGAAGCATGACCACTATAGCCAGTATACGTCCTAGTATTAAAATCATCGTTGTAATTGTACATGTATTTGCGACAGATGTCGCTCATACGGAATAATCAACAGAAAAACACAGACATGATACGGATGGACAGTACTGGATGTATGAAATAATGGGAGATCGATCCGATGGTAGGAAATATTCATGAACAGATTGTGTGTGTGTGTGTGTGTGTGTGTGTTGTGTGTGGTGTGTGTGTGTGTGTGATGTTGTGTGCGCGCGCGCGCGCGCGCGTCCTCTCGTGAGCATGGATTGTTTTTCTTTTTGTTGTTTATTATTCTCTTTCACCAAGAATGTCGAGAGGAACAAAGAATATTATCACAAACAAATATTTATCCTCTCTCACTCACGGTCTGGAGAGGAAAACAGGAGCAATATCGGATTAAAAAGGAAAACAACAGTAAATGAGTATCAGTACAATATTTGGTCAAAATGGTAAGGTGAGTCTAGTCAGGCGGTGAGAAAAAATGGGTTTCCATAATATCGTGCCCCAGACTTGGAAACATCTACTAGCTCACTGCCCCGACAGCCACACCGCAAGTCTTGGGCTGCACTTAACTGCGTCACATCGACGAACTGAAAATGGCTAATCTCTGGAAGAGACGACAATCTGCATGTCATTGTGATTGACATCATACTTAAGGCTTAATGAACTTAAGGCTTACTCTCCACTCTTCCTCTACTTCCATTCTCTCTCTCTCTCTCTCTCTCTACTCTTCTCTTCTCTCTCTCTCTCATCTCTTCTCTCTCTCTCTCTCTCTCTCCTTCCTTTTCTCCTCCTCTCTTAACTCTACCCTCTTTCTTCGTGCCCTATTTCCTCGAACTCAACTCACCCTCTCTCCATGTCCCTCTGTCAACTTCATATTCACCACTCTTTGGCTTCGCAAGGGGAGTATTGTGCATGTTTTATGTCTGTACTGTTTTTATTTTTTGTCGCTGAGGAAGGCATATTGCCGAAAATTTCTTGTCCTGTTTTGTGTCGTTCATTAAAACCGCGTTTACTATTCACACTTTGTTTTGTGTCTCTTCTGCTTTTTCGTCTGGTCCCGGTAACACTGCAGTTTGTTTCATTTGCCTTTAGGCTTAAGAAATTTCCTCTCGCGACAAGTGTCGAAAATGAACGGTAAATAAATAACACATTTGTCTACAGGTATCGCTAACCATAAGACGGTAAGAGATTTAGCTTGCACATGTATCTAATGATTAAACTCACGATCTTTACGAGCGTAGAAGTAGTCAGTGAAGAAATGTGTCGGTTCCGTTCACTGAAAGGCAAGTGAGACGGGCGAGAGTGCGTCCTCCAGCAGTCCTCCTAAGGCAGAACTTGATTGGCAAAGATGTGCCGGGATGGATCCCAAGGTCGTAAGGAGGGCGCTGCACAGTGGCGACCAGTGGTTGGGACTTGTCTCGTCTCGTCTTTTTTCACAATTATTGGCTTCGTGGTGAATTGCTGTGACTGAATTTGTGCAAGTTGATTCGTGAAGAATTCATGATGTTATTCGACGGTGTTGTGAGAGTGACAGTGCTGCTCGTGTTTTTAATTTCAATGTTTATATTCAGTGTGTATGCACAGATTCAAGATGGCGGATTCACGCTCAGGTACAGTCGTGATTTTCTGCTGACATTTCAGCCACATACCTCTCACAATGCGTGCATTGATGTGAAATCCTTGCCAACCCTTCCCCAAACCATACCCAGCATGTGCGGAAGCGTGGACGGCGAGGAGGCGTGCGACGTAGGCTAAAGAAAAACCGTTTCCGACCACCACTGCCCTCAATGATTCTAGCCAATGTCCGCTCCATCCGACCCAACCATTGCAACAACAACTACAATTTCGATGAACTGCAAGCGAGCGTGAAATATTTATCTGAATTTCGTGATGCGTGTCTGATCTGTCTGACTGAAACATGGCTTGAGAAGATAAGTGATGACAGTGTTTCAATCCCTGGTTTTGGATTATCTTTTAGAACAGACAGAGATAGATTAATAACAGGCAAAAGTCAGGGAGGGGTTGTGTCTATGTGAACGAAAGATGGTGTTCGGCAAACAACGTCCTTGTCAGAAAACAGCTGTGTACTCAAGTATAGAACTTTTAACACTCTCTTTTAGACCCAAGTATCTTCCACGTGAATGTGGACAAGTTTTTGTGACCACAGTGTACGTGCAACCATCAGCCAACGCAAAACGTGCAGCAGTCGACATCACTGACACGGTACAGACTTTTCTGACTCACTCTCCTGATGCGCCTCATTTTATCGTCGGGGATTTCAACTACCGTGATCTTGGATACTTTTTACCTACCTTTCAACAGTATGTTACATGCGCTACTCTCCGTGATAAAACTCCAGATAAATGCTTTGGTAACATTAAGGGGGCGTACAAAAGTGTTCAGAAACATCGCATAGGAAAGTCAGATCATAGTGCTGTCCATCTTAAATCAACTTATGTCCAGAAATTGAAAGCGGAAAAAACTGTGACGAAAAACATAAAAGTATGGTCTACTGACTCGGTTGAAAAACTGCAGGGCTGTTTAGATTGCACAGATTGGGATGTGATTTTTGATTCGTGTACTGATGTTAATGAGGTCACTGGTGTGATGACATATTGCATAAAATTCTGTACTGATCTCATTGTTCCCACCAAATCTGTCAAATTATTCCCTAACAATAAGCCATGGGTATCGAAAGCGGTCAAAACAACATTAAATGAAAAGAAGATAGCATGCTGTCAGACAGATCGGGCTTTGTGTGATGATATTCAAAAGAAACTAACAAAAGAAATAAAAGAAGCAAAGATAGAATACAGAAAAAAGATTGAACACAAATTTCAGTTTGGAAACATGAGAGAGGCCTGGAAAGGTATCAAAACGTTAGCAGGGGAAGAAAAGTTTAAATCTACCTCCAGTGGTATGACCCCTCATGAAGGAAAGGAATTCTGTGAAAAATGAAATTCCTTTTATTGTCGTTTCGATCTTAAACATGATTTTAATGTTCAAACAGCCTCAATTAGACACGAACTCATGAACGAAACGATCGTGGTAGAAGAAATTGAAGAGTATGAAGTTCGTTCTGTCCTTTCAAAGATAAAAGTGCAAAAAGCGGGAGGCCCTGATGGCTTGGAAGGTAAACTCCTGAAATCATGTAGTTCGCAGCTTACAGGTCCTTTTACCAAGCTTTTTAACCTGTCTTTGCAACAACACATTGTCCCTGTAATTTGGAAAACGTCTGTGCTATGTCCTGTACCAAAAAAAACGCAGTCCCCAAACTCTTAACGATTATCGACCTGTTGCTTAACGTCTATTCTTATGAAATGTTTTGAACGGATTTTTATTAAAAGACTCTTAGTACAGACTCGGGATCAGCTTGATTCCCTTCAGTTTGCATATAAACACAACAGAGGCACTGAAGACGCCACACTTTTACTTCTCCATCATGTTTTTACACACTTAGAAAAGCCCAAGTCATTCGCTCGTATTCTGTTTGTTGACTTCTCCTCTGCCTTCAACACTATACAGCTCATCTTTTGGCCAGT
>JAMYXO010001744.1:0-27519 GCA_033310375.1 Conus canariensis | reverse complement strand
CTCGTAAGTCTGTTGTTGTTGTTGTCACTTGAAATGTTCCTTCATTCTTGCAACAAGGTTTTCAGCTTCTCACGACCCCCTCCTCTTTGGCAGTACCTGATTCATGGGGAACCCAGTTCAAACCATCGCCCCCCCCCCCCCCCCCCCCCCAAGTCCCTCACTAACTTCTCTTTGAAAGAGGGCTGCCATTAAAGTCCAAAAATGTGCCCACTTATGTGTTTATTTGGCATTTGTGAACATGAAGATTTTTTTTTTTCTGATTTAATTTACCCATGCCTCTGACTGCAAACACACACACACACACACACACACACACACACACACACACACACACACACACACACAGAGGAGAGAAAAATGTCTTTGATTCAGGACCTGAGTTTTGAAAGTGGGAAGCCCCTGAACTCAACTTCTGCTCTTACATCTGTTGTAGTTGGAGTGTGTTTTTTTGTTAAAAGCCACGAAGTTGCTGTGGCGTCAAAACAGGATGGAGGTGTGTGTGTGTGTGTGTGTGTGTGTGTGTGTGTGTGTGTGTGTGTGTGTGTGTGTGTTGGGGGAGGAGCGGACAAGAGCGAGAGAGGGGGAGCAGGGGGGGGGGGGGGGGCACTGCGCTCCACCTATGAAACAACAACAAAAATGTGGGGTGGGGGTGGAGGACAGGATACCTTTTGGCTCCCCAAATATTTGAAGCCTCAAAATGCGAACAGCATACTATGGTGCACCCTCCGCCCCCCCCCCCCCCCCCCCCCCCCATCCTGCCCCTCTGTCCTCTCCGTCGCCCTATTTCATACAGGAATTTGGAAAAGAATACCCTCTCAGAGAATCTGTAAAATGAGAGACACCCCCCCCCCACACACACACATCTCCACCCCAGCTTTTAAAAGAATTTTGTCCCCCCCCCCCCACCCCCTTACTTAAAGTGAAGAATTCCCACCCATCCCTGACCCCATCCCCACCCCTGCCACCTCAACTGCTTTTGTCAGTTCAGGCTGGCCCGCCCAATGCGAAATGTTTTCCGATGCCACTGACTTAGAATGTGTTCTTGCAGCTCCCTGATTCCTTAGAAATTTTAGGGCTGTCACGTCCACGATTTACACTTTCAACTTCCAATTGCCCCCTACCCCCCATCTCCACCCCCTGCTCCTCCTGCTGCCCCCCCCCCCCCCCCCCGCCCCCTTGTTTATGCATATATATGACCCACCTATGTTCAACATCAGTTTATTTCAACATAATATATTTACCTTACCCCTGGTCCCTCCACTCTTCATTTTGTCCCGAGCCTCTGATTTTCTGTTTAAAGAAAACGGTGAATTAATGATAAAACAACATGTTGATGGATTGCTTAAGACATGAGAAATGAGAACTAAGCATGTAACGTTTCAACCACTGAAGAAAGTAAGTTGAATGTCATCGTCATTGACCAAAGGCCATCTTCTCTCTCTTACTCCTTCCACCTTCTCCGTCTGTCTGCCTGCCTGCCTTTCTGTCTCCCTGTTTGTCTGTCTCTAGCTCTCAACTGTGTGTGTGTGTGTGTGTGTGTGTGTGTGTGTGTGTGGTGTGTGTGTGTTACACTTTTCTGTTGTTATTGTTATGATTTCCCTGTGGATTTTTGTAACATGAATACCTTTTGTGTGGACTTTAATTCTGCTATCATGTCACTTCTGCATTATGTTGGCCTCTATAAACTGTGTTGTTGTTGTTTTTTGGAAGGGGGGGGGGGGGGGGGCGTTGCTCTTACACAGGGGAAAAAAGGGAGAAAAAAGGCCTGTACATGTCAGCAGAGAGAGGATATAGGAATTGCTCACTGGCCAGTTCAATGTCCACTTCCTGAAAACGAGGGGAGACAAGACACGCGTGTTGGGAGGGGTGAAAAGGGGTTTCTATATGGCAGACAGACAGACGACCTTTTTCCACTACCTCTTAACCCCGTCCCCACTCCCTCCCGTCCCACCTACCTTCCACTCCCTTCTCCCCAATACGCTATCCAGCCCCCACGCCCCACCCCACCCCCTACGTCCCTGGCGTCATTGCCGTCTCTAGAGAAACGTTGTAAATGGGAAGAAACGATACCATTTTTAAAGAAAACTTTTTTTTTTTTTTTTTTAAATCAGGATCAGCGTCGTTGTTATCCAGTTTAACAGGTCTTTTTTGGTGCAGTCTACATATTGCAGAAAATGGCTGCCGTTCCGGCAATGAAAATATTGGGTTTTTTTTTTTCATACTCCCCTCCCGTACAAGAGCTTTTCTCATCAAAATATACTAAAACTGATAGTTGAAATCTGAAGCTGTTGTGTCATGTTCCAGTATTGCCATTATTTCTAAAGCCAAAAAGATCTGGATGAATGACGGAAAGCAGTGCTTGGAATAAAAATGGAGTAGGCCTAGTAAAATAAAAATTCCCGCCTTTTTTCTTGTGCAGACTGTTTTTAAACGATTTTTTTTTTTTTTTTTACATACCTACACACATACTGTTATTTACAAGTTTGATACCGATAAGTTGAGAATAGCCGGCACCCTCAGCACGACCTGTTTTAATCCACCCTAAGACTGATAGCCGTGAGAAGATTCCATCCCATGCCCCTCTCCGGTAGAACAAAAACTTGATGTTTAGTTCAAATGAGACGATTAGATTGTAAAGGCGGGGTGATGCTCTTGGACGTTTAACATGTAAATTGATGACCCATATGTTTGTTTTTAAAAGCTTTAATCTCAGGGTGCAATTCGGTGATTGTTCAATGCCGATCCAGTTCCAGTAAGGAATCATGTTCATCTTTAAACCGGAGAATGGGGCTCGTGCACCCAGCGCTCTGCAACCACCCCCCCCCCCCCCCCCCCCCACCGTTCTCTCTCTCTCCACATACAAATACATATTGCCCCTTCACCAGTTCTGCAATCCCTGCGTTAATGATTAGAATTGAGCATTTCTGACCATCTTCAATCGTGTCTGCCACTGGGCTGACCTTGATCTATAACGGAAATAATAATGATAGTCATAATGATAGATATAGTAGTAGGCCTATTAATAACGATAATAATAGTGGGTGGAAAGGAATATGAATGATCAGTGAGTAAAAGCTGACAGTACTATTGGAACAGGGAAGAAGGGGTGGGGTGTGGTGGGGGGGGGGGGGGGGGGGGGGGGGGGAGGAAGGGAATCACATAGGCCTGCCTACACCCACATACTTCTCTCTCTCTCTCTCTTTTTAAAACATATATGAGCACTACAACTACAATAACAAACTACTACTGCTACTACTACTTTACCACTGATGGTGATAGGATTGGTGATAATAGGACAATAATAATTATAAACATAATGGTAATAATAATGACGGTAACTGCAGCAACGAATTAGTGATGATGATGATGATGATGATGATGCCTTGATAGTAATGGTAATAATAATATGAGGGCGCGCGCACACACACACACACACACACACAACACACACACACAACACACACACACAACACATGCACACGCTTCTTGTATTGAGGGAGGGAGTGGTGAAGAGACCTGTATTCAGGGGGCAATGAAATGCCATGCTGCTGGGGAAAAAAAGATATGCATACGCAAAAATGAAACCCTTTCCTCCCTCTTTCACTTTTCCATGATCACGATAATCTTAATGAAAAAAAACAAAACAAAAAAACTAATGGTATTCTACAATATGCACATAAAAGACTAAATCTAAAGATGAAGATGTACGTGAAAAAAATAAAGGTAGGTTGCTGGCTTTTAAAACTGCGGTGACAAAACTGATACGCCGCCTGTCTTACACCAGCATTACGTTTCAAAAATGGGCGAATTCGCGAAGGTTAAGGAGGGTGGGGAACGTGGTAGTATAGAGGAGAAAGGGTAATGGTGTGGGTTTTTGGAAATGGATTATTGGTCATGTATCTAAATGTACCACTATTTGCAATGCTGGTCCGGACAGTGGTCACCCTGTCTGGACCCTGTCCTGGTACTAATCTAGCATGAAATAATGAAAATAAGAGCTACCTCCTTGTGGACCGTGACACCAACAGCACTGACTGGACTGACATTTTGTCATTAATCAAATCAATGATTCATTTTACAGGTTTTTTCAGCCGTTTGCCCAAATATTCAGACAGAAATAATAAGCCTACATTTTTTTTTTTTTTTACACGAGTGCACTGTTCTTGTCTGATAGTTTCCAATAGGGAAACTGGTCTGGAAGCAACTAAAAGCCAGTGTATGTTTTTAAAACTGTTAAGCGTTTCCATGGTGGCAATGTGAGTTGGCAGATTTGTGACACAGGTTTATAACTGTTAGTAAAATGATGCATAAATGATATGAGAGAAAAATGTTGCCAGTGTCAGTGGGTGTCCCCTTATGTGTATACTGTTGTTGAAAGTGAAAAGATTTCGTGTGGCGTTCTTACCATCATGGCCATACAGGCCTCAGACGTTTCTTCTTCTTCTTCCTTTGTACGACCAACATCATTTTGCTGATGGTTTTGTCGTATTTGGGGAGATTGCCGAAGATTGCGCTGTTGTGAGGATTTGAAAAAAAAAAAAAAAAAAAAAAGAGGGGGGGGGGGGGGGGGGATTTTAGGGAACAGTGGTCACGAGGAGGGTAAGCGGGGAGGGTTGGGTGGTGGGGAAGGGGGGGGGTTGTTTCAGGTTCTAAAGATGGCGAGGCCAGCCTGGACTTGAAGCAGTCCAGTGACTCGGCTGTCACAACCTGTTTTAAGTATCACTCAGCTTCCGATGCATTGACTTGGAAGTTGTTAGAAATTTAACCTCCCCTTGGATGTCAATGTACTAATTCAAAAATTTTGCTTGATAAAGCATTTCTTAACATTTTCTGTTACGTTTATATGCTTTCTAAGATTTGGGGCCCATGGGCCTACCACATTTCCGTAGCAGGCCTAATTAGATCTGCGCACCGATTTGAAAAATATAAGCGTTAAGTTTTTATGTTAAAACTCAATAAAAGTAAACGAGTAAATAAAGAAATGCGTAAGTCTCCGACAGTGTAAAAACGAATAGGCCTACTGAAATCCTCCCCGACTGGAATGCCCATTGCCTCAATGAACTGGCGGATAACCAAATTTTAACGGTCACCATCCCCACAAAACGCCACAAGAACAGGGGAAGCAACGCTGACTGACTTTGAAGTGTAGGCCCTAGCTTATGTGCCCGTTCGGAAATGGCGCACTGGAAAGTGAGGGCAAATCCTATTCTGTATTTCACCAAAGACGCTGCATTTATCGTGAGTTTGAACTGCTACAACTCCTACCAAAGGTGACTTTTGACACTTTCATATATTCCGGAGGGAGGAAAAGATGGGGATAGAGTGACGGGGGGGGGGGGGGGGGGGGGGGGGGGGGAGTCAAGGCGGGCTAACAACAACAAAAAAATGTTAAGAAAAGCAGCATAGAGCAATGGCCAGAGCTGCAGTCCCCACTACCTGCAGCCACCCCCAGTCTCTCCCTGAACCCTCCCATCAACCCATGTACATAGTTTTAAAATCAGTTCGTTAAACCAACTAAGCCTGAGACACAGCAAAGCGACAACGCCACAACGCAGAGCCTGTACGCCTAAACGGCCCGGCTCTGTTTAGGAAGAAGAATGGTTCAGAAAGTTGGACATCCTGTTTAGCCAGCATGACACCAGATATCGGACACAGTTTAAGCAGTCAGAATCAGCACACAGTAATGCCATGCCAATTTAAAAGAACAGCTATAAATCTTCCATTAAAACAAACAAAACAAAACAAAACCCTCTAATCTAGCTCTTACAGTGAAATATAATACTCCAAAAACCAGTGATATATATATATATATATATATTCATGTTGTGTGTGTGTAGTGGACCAAAGGTGATAGAGGTTGGTAGGGTAAAGAGAGTTAAGTATTGGAGCACAGGAAAAAGAAGTTGGAGGATCCCACTCAGGCCAGAAACATACATATCCTTATTGTAATGTGTACAGATTGCAACAAAACAACAATCAAAGACTTAATTTATAGTGGTACAGCAGTGGAGTTTTCAACTTGGGTTTTCCATCACAAAGGATGGCCTTTGTCAGCACTCCCTCCCCCCCCCCCCCCCCCCCACCTCCACCCCTATCTGCACTCTCCTTCTGCAACATCCTCTCACTCTACCCTGTTCCACACCCTCTTTCTTCCCCTCTTTGTGAGACAGGACATTGAAATCACATGGAACATAGCATGACGTGGAAATCAAGGACATCAGTCTTGCCAGGGTAGCCATTTCCAAATGGGGTCATAAGTTTAAAAGAAAACTTTCTGTGCTGCCAGATACGAAAGAACAAACAAAAGGACACAACGAACATTACCCATTTGATCTCTTTAACCTTCTTCAGAAAAGCCACACAACATTCAAGACAATAAAAAAAAACATGAACAGTCATTATCTCTCAAATTAGGTGCAAGATGGATGTAGAATGGAAATGTGGCTGCTGAGAGGGGAGACAAGATTAGTGATAATAGGACAATAGTAATTATAATGATAATGATGATTGTAATGGTATTAGCAACAGCAATGACAAGTATGATGATGATGATGATTGTGATGATGATGATGATAGTAATAATTAATAATGAACTAACTTTTCATTTTTTGGAAAATTTTAATTTGAAGTACCCCCCCCCCCCCCCCCCCCCCCCCCCCCCCCCCCCTCAAAAGTCAGTTTTGCATGATGATGAGTCAGTTTGAAACACTGCAAATTCTTGGAATCACTCCCAAGTGAAAGAAAAAAGATGTAACAAGAGAGTCTCTCTATCTGTATACACCATAACCTGCTCAGACTGATATTACAAGCAGTATGTGCGTAGTTAATGGCAGTATAGTAAGGCTACTGCCCTGATAGTTGTCTCCCTTCCGGCAAGTCAGACACAACTCAAAACTTATTCGTAAAAATCAATATTCATATAGGATGGACAGCTGCCAAATTTTGCTGGGAACTACTTACCTATTTATTCATGTCTGTTGTTATGGTAAAGGGTAGCTTTATTACAAATGTGATTTTTTGTTATTTTTTTTCCAAACTAACACCCAAGTCGGTGCATGTGTGTGTGTCTATGTTGGGGTGGAGGTGTAGAGAGAGGAGGGAAAGGGGGGCAGGGGGGGGGGGGGAGGGACTGGGTGCCAAGGGGAGGAAGGGGTGCAGTGGGATGGGAGGAGGGGGGGGGGGGGGAGAGACATAGGGAAATGCGCTGTCAGTACCACACACATACTCAAGCACATGCACATGTATATAAACTCACACACACACACAAACACACACACACAAACACTCGCATCATCAACTACAAGCACACACACACACACACACACACACTACCCACACAAACACAAGCAACACACACAACACACACATGCACACACACACACACACACACACACACACACACACACACACACACACACACACACACACAACTTGAATGAAGACTTCTTTGCAGCTTTTTGATCATCTTACTCAGCAGAAAATCATACATTAATTGACAGTTTTAGAGTAATGCAATGTGTTATTTTGAAACCATGTAATAGAACAACATGTTAAACAGAATGCCCCGTCCCCTTCCACCCATGCACCCCACACCATTGCACCTTATCCCCACAACTTACTGTTGTTTCTACCCACCTCTGCTGGGTTGCTAAGGAGTCCAAAAGATATTAGAGTTTTGCAAGAAAGTAAGAGGGGGAAGGAGAGTTTGTGTGTGTGTGTGTGTGTGTGTGTGTGTGTGTGTGTGTTGTGTGTGTGTGGAGGAGTGGTGATCAGGAGAGAACAGTGTGTGGTGTGTGTGTGTGTGGGGGGGGGGGGGGGGGGGATCTGTGTGCAGGGGGAGAGGAAGACAAGGGAATAAGAAAGGATGGGGACACACACACACCACACACACACACACACACACCACACACACACACACACACACACAGTGACACATGCACACACCTCTCTCCACAATGCTGCAGGCCTAGTGTGCTTAATGTACATGATTGAGAAGTATTTGCAGATAAAATGCCAAACTGTCTAAGAAAAAGAAAAACGGAGAAAGAACAACATAGTTGCCATAGAACAAACCATGATTTAAAGGGAAAACAGAGTGAATAAGAGTCATGGTGAAAAGGGAAACAGAGCATCAGAATGGAAAACAAAACAAAACAAACAAACAAGAAAACAATAAGAAGGTCCCATCACTCCATCTAGCCTCATTATTTGGGGGGTTCTGTTCAAATCTGATGACAGGGAGGGCTTAATACTAGTTTTAAATGAAATTTGAAAACTGTCAAAATTCATGTACACAACTTTCCTCTAACCCTATTGAAGAAAATAAATGCCCATATGAAAAACTGTAATTACTGCACAAACTAAATTGAACAGCTTACATGGCCCTCCCTCACACTTAGGTTGAGTCTGCGAGTCCTTTTAAAGCGCCTACTATTAACTCTGTGATAGCATTAACAGCCGTTTGCAAGTTTTGCTAGCATTGAAATGACACTGGCTGCTGTAGCACTTGCCAAAACTTTTTGCTGACATTGTTTTCAACTTTAATTTGAAGTTACCCCCCCCCCCCCCCCCCCCTCTACTTTTATTGTGATGAACAGTCAGTTTCAAACTGTGAACATCCTTAGGACCACCCCCAAGTGAAAGAAAGAAGGTGTGACAAGAGAGTCTGTCCATCTGTATGCACAGTAACCTGCTCGCACTGATATTACAAGCAGTTTGCACAAGGTTAATGGGAGTACAGTGAAGCCACTGCACTGATAGTTAGTTGTCTCCCTTCTGGCAATCCAGACACAACTAAAAAAATTAGTCATAAAAATCATTTTTTATGTGGGATGGACAGCTGCCAATTTTTGCTGGGAACTACCCTCATATATGTTCATTTTCTTATTGTAATATAAAATATCCTTATTTCAGGTGTAGTTTTTTTCCCCAAACCTGCCTCCTTTAAGGTATGATTTTTTTTGTGACAGGAGGCAAAAAAGATCATTTTTTCCCCACATGGACATTTTATGACAAGTGTATTGGTATCAATAAAGTAAAAATTTGATTCTGTAGCAAAGTTAATGTGAAAATTATTCTTTGCTGAAGAGAGCCCAAGTCAGTGCATGTGTGTGTGTAAGTTGAACAGCAATCTGCATTTCAAAACAAAGAGTGCAGGATTTGTTGATAGGAGAGAAAAAGAAAAAGAAAGGGGGGGACAGTGATGTGGAGAGTGGGATGGGAAATGAGATGTGGGGGGAAGGGTGCAAAGGGATGTGGGAGGGGGGGGGGGGGGGGGGACATGGGGAAATGCACACTCAGCACCACACACCAACACACATCGACACACACACACAACACACACACACACACACACACACACACACACACACACACTTACATTGACATATCCTGATCTGAAGACTTCTTTGCAACTTGTTGGTCATCTGCACACTGGAAAAATATACATAAAATGACAGTTTAATTAAGAGACATACTACAAATTAGTCTGAAACTGTAGATACACCAACATGTTAAACAGAACACCCCATCCTCTTTCCACCCATACACCCCACACCATTCTACCCTACCCCCAAAACCACTGTTGTTTCTACCACTTGCCTCTGCTGGGCTGCTGAAGAGTTCACAAGCTATGACAGTTTCTCAAGACAGTGAGAGGGGAAGGAAAGAAAGTTTGTGTTTGTATGTGGGAGGACTGAAGGGGAGGAGAGAACGTGTGTGTGTGTGTGTGTGGTGTGTGTTGTGTGTGTGTGTGTGTGTGTGTGTGTGGTGTGTGTGTGTGCAAGGGGGGTGGGGGGTAAGGGAATAAGAAGGGGATGGGGAAGAGGGGTTACACATGCACACACATGCACACACTCTCTCCACAGTGCATAGGCATATTCATGATATTGTGATTAATCTTCATTCTGGATAAATATCAGCTCCTAAAATACAACTCTGAAAGGAAAACAAAAGCCTAGAAGAATCACATATTTTTTTTTTAATAAAATGAAATATAAGTTGTTGTTGTTTTTTAATTGAGTAGGTAAATAAGGGTAATGGTGAAAGGGGGAAACAAAGCGCAAGAATTTAAAACAAAACAAAAACAAACAACAAAAAAAACAACCAAACAAATCTCCAACAATGTCCCATCACTTTGTCCAGCTTCCTTAGTTCTATGGAAAAGTGATGGCAGGGAGGGTCTCATGCTAGTTTTAAATGAAATTTGAAGAATGTCAAAATTCATGTATAGGCCACATGTGTGGGCAGAATTCGGATTCTGCACCAAATACATAATCCGTACATAATCCATGTAAGCATTTTGCGGCCTAGCATAAATTGGAGCCGGTGTAACAGCTCGTTCTTACCCCCCTCTGGAACTTACCCCGAGGTAAGTCTGGGCTAGCCTGCTTTTACCCCCGGGGGTCATTCTAGGACTAGCTAGAACTTACCCCCCCCCCCCCCCAGTTGGAACTTGCCCCCTGGGTGTTTAGAGTCTCTTGAGTACCTGTGTACCTTAGCTTGTACAATGCAGATGACAGTGGTCAGTGACACTGACCACTGGTCATTATGACGTAAATTGGAGATTTTAACTATTTCACAGCTAATTATAGTCTCCCGAGTACCTGTGTACCTTGTACAATGCAGACGACTGGTGGTCAGTGCCACTGACCACTGGTCACTTTGACGAAAATCAGTTATTTCGACTATATCATAGTTAATCAGTGTCTCATGAGTGTTTGTATACCTTGTGCATTAAGTAGACAACCAGTGGTCAGTGTCACTGACCATTGGTCACTTTAATGTATATCAGAGATTTTAACTTTTTTTTTTACAAAATTTAGAAAGAGAGGGTGTTAGTTACCGCCAATGACATTGACAAACAAAGCACATGACAAGACACGATGCATTTCAACCTCTTGGGTCTTCTTCAGGCGAAAAAATAAATCACATTTAACATTTAAGACAGTACAAACAAAGAACGAAAATGACTCATCTGTTGTTGTCCATGTGGTGGGGAGAATAGAGCGGCTATTCTCCCCACCACATGGACAACAACAGATGAGTCATTTTCGTTCTTTGTTTGTACTGTCTTAAATGTTAAATGTGATTTACTTTTTCGCCTGAAGAAGACCCAAGAGGTTGAAATGCATCGTGTCTTGTCATGTGCTTTGTTTGTCAATGTCATTGGCGGAAACTAACACCCTCTCTTTCTAAATTTTGCTTCGTTCTCCGCTGTCAGTCACTCCATTTTGAAACTTTTTTTTTTACAGCTAATTAGTGTCTTCTGAGTGCCTGTGTACCTTGTACAATGTAGATGACTGGTGGGGGGGGGGGGGGGGGGAGGGGCAGTTCCAACTAGGGGGGTAAGTTCCAGCTGGTCCTGGAATGACCCCGGGGGTAAAAGCAGGCTAGCCCAGATTTACCCGGGGTAAGTTCTAGAGGGGGGGGGGGGGGGGTAAGAATAGGCTGTTACACCGGTATTTTATAGGGGGTAAGAATAGGCTGTTACACCGGTATTTTATAGTATACTGATAATTGATTAAAAAACAAAACAAAACAAACCACCTACCAATCCTTTCACCTAGTTTTGGGGGTTTCCACCCATGACTTTATTCATAGTCTTTGAATACATTACCTTCCCCTCGTCTGACCTCACATTTCAGGCTTTGCAGTCGCCTGTGACCCTATCTCTGTGCCAACTGGTGTTCCCCCAAATAGTCCCATTCCTTCAATTTCGTTCTGTGAGCTTGGAACCACCTGGCTTGTCCCTTGATGGCTATAGGAAAGAAAACGAGGAAAATCAACTTTCAGACACAATGAAAATTCTCAAAAGAATCTAACTGCGCCTTTCTATAAATACCTGACTCCTTAAGCCAGGCTTTGGCACATCAATTTTTGGTGTGCGGCCAGCATTGATTGTGCAGTCCTGAGTGCATGAAAGATTTTTCCCCCTGCAAATCAAACATTACAGTGACACACCTTCCTTGACAAAGCAGGACAGGAAGACAATACACACATTACAGTGACAAACCTTCCTTAACAAAGCAGAACAGGAAGACAATACACACATTACAGTGACAAACCTTCCTTGACAAAGCAGGACAGGAAGACAATACACACATTACAGTGACAAACCTTCCTTAACAAAGCAGAACAGGAAGACAGTACACACATTACAGTGACAAACCTTCCTTGACAAAGCAGGACAGGAAGACAATACACACATTACAGTGACAAACCTTCCTTGACAAAGCAGGACAGGAGACAATACACACATTACAGTGACACACCTTCCTTAACAAGCAGGACAGGAAGACAATACACACATTACAGTGACACACCTTCCTTAACAAAGCAGGACAGGAAGACAATACACACATTACAGTGACACACCTTCCTTAACAAAGCAGGACAGGAAGACAATACACACATTACAGTGACAAACCTTCCTTAACAAAGCAGGACAGGAAGACAATACACACATTACAGTGACACACCTTAACAAAGCAGGACAGGAAGACAATACACACATTACAGTGACACACCTTCCTTAACAAAGCAGGACAGGAAGACAATACACACATTACAGTGACAAACCTTAACAAAGCAGGACAGGAAGACAATACACACATTACAGTGACACACCTTCCTTAACAAAGCAGGACAGGAAGACAATACACACATTACAGTGACACACCTTCCTTAACAAAGCAGGACAGGAAGACAATACACACATTACAGTGACAAACCTTCCTTAACAAAGCAGGACAGGAAGACAATACACACATTACAGTGACACACCTTCCTTAACAAAGCAGGACAGGAAGACAATACACACATTACAGTGACACACCTTCCTTAACAAAGCAGGACAGGAAGACAATACACACATTACAGTGACACACCTTCCTTAACAAAGCAGGAGAGGAAGACAATACACACATTACAGTGACAACTTCCTTAACAAAGCAGGACAGGAAGACAATACACACATTACAGTGACACACCTTCCTTAACAAAGCAGGACAGGAAGACAATACACACATTACAGTGACACACCTTCCTTGACAAAGCAGGACAGGAAGACAATACACACATTACAGTGACACACCTTCCTTAACAAAGCAGGACAGGAAGACAATACACACATTACAGTGACAAACCTTCCTTAACAAAGCAGGACAGGAAGACAATACACACATTACAGTGACAACCTTCCTTAACAAAGCAGGACAGGAAGACAATACACACATTACAGTGACAAACCTTCCTTAACAAAGCAGGACAGGAAGACAATACACACATTACAGT
The DNA here is from genome assembly GCA_033310375.1 of Conus canariensis. NCBI lineage: Eukaryota > Metazoa > Mollusca > Gastropoda > Neogastropoda > Conidae > Conus > Conus canariensis. The sequence continues at coordinate 14,226 of JAMYXO010001744.1, read as the reverse complement.
GACAAACCTTCCTTAACAAAGCAGGACAGGAAGACAATACACACATTACAGTGACAAACCTTCCTTAACAAAGCAGGACAGGAAGACAATACACACATTACAGTGACACACCTTCCTTAAACAAAGCAGGACAGGAAGACAATACACACATTACAGTGACACACCTTCCTTAACAAAGCAGGACAGGAAGACAATACACACATTACAGTGACACACCTTCCTTAACAAAGCAGGACAGGAAGACAATACACACATTACAGTGACACACCTTCCTTGACAAAGCAGGACAGGAAGACAATACACACATTACAGTGACACACCTTCCTTAACAAAGCAGGACAGGAAGACAATACACACATTACAGTGACAAACCTTCTTAACAAAGCAGGACAGGAAGACAATACACACAGGTAGATCCTGCCCACCCCCACCTCCACTGCTCACTCCTTCCCTCCCCACCCTCTACCTTTCCTCCCTTCACCCACCCCTGAAGCTGGTTTTCTTTTCTTTTTTTACATTTTTGTTATCTTTTGATCATCTTAATATCATGATTGTTAATGGACAGTTCTTGAGTGATGTTCATCTCTTTCTCTCTCTGTCTCATGTCTCACAACACCACACACACACCCCACACACACACACACACACAAACAACACACCACACCAACCATACCACATACCATGATGCGTGTGCACACACACACATCACACCACACACACACACACTGACACACCACACACAACACATCACACAACATGACACAACACCACATGCACACCAGCACAACACTTACAAACACACAAACAGCACACAAACACACATCACACACACACACAAACACTAAGCACACAACTCACAAGCCAGATGATAAATATAGTCTACCATACGCAGTGCACACTAAGCCAAAATTAAACTAAAGAATTCTGATGCTTACTGCTAGGCTGGTTAAAACTGCATGAAGTTTTGGGATAAGTTGTCTCATGTTCTGGTATTTGCCATTTTGAAGCTGCCAGGTGACACTTTTCCTGATGACTGAGACTTGTAGCTGTGCGATTGGTTGTGTTTGTTTAGGAATTGTACCCCTGCAGCTGGTAAAGTTATAGCCATTTTGATAGCCAGATTGACCATTGTCCTGGTAACTTGCACTTTGTTTGTAACTCCTTTGTTGAAACGTCACTGCAGTGCTGGTCAGTTATCTCGCCGAGCTTCTGGTATGTGGGCATCGCGTGTGCCAGGTGATGCGTTTCTGTATTTTTTTTTTTTTTTTTTTTTTTTTTGTAGGGAGAGATGTGGCACTGCATGTGGGAAAGTAATCTTTGTTGTTGTCATTATTGCTGCTCTTGTTCATGATTTAGTTTACAATGACATTGCATGTACAAATGTATGGTTAGATCCAGGTGTTAAACTGATTGTTTCATGATGATATGCCAAATGGACCTGGTGCCATGTGAACCATGTATCGATTGTAACAGTGTTATTCAAAACACTTCAGCCCCGTAAAATTAGTAGTCGAGACGGGTCTTCTAATGTGTATAAAATACAACAAAGCAGAGAAATGTATGCAGTTGGTCAGCCTTTTTCAAACTCTGCCATTTGTCAGTTGTGGCTTGGACTGAAATCAAATTTTTGGTCAGACAGTGAAACGAAACGAAATGTTTGATCAAGAAAACTGAATGATTACACCGGGTCTTATTGTAGATCTTCATTTTTTTCTGGAACATACTGGCGAAAGTATTTCATGAAGTATGACACAGATTCTTTCTGTAACTGTCATTTGTGACATGTTGTCAAATGTGACTTTTAAGAAAAACAACAGTATTCTCTTCAGAATGCCTTGTAAGAAATGTATTAGAAAACTCTCAGATATTGCAGTCGTTTGAGTCAAAAGTTTCCACACGTTAAATGTCATCTGTTCAGATGGTAAAATTTAACTGATCTGATTATTTCAGTATTTGTTTGTTTTTATAAACCATCAATAGTATCTAAGTAAACTGTGCTTGGTTGTTTTCTGTCAGGTTTGAAGAATGGTTTGTTTATCAAGACACATGACTCATTTGTCTATAATTAGTACATAATTCATTTTTCAGAATATGCACATAGAGCTTCAGAGTGTCGGTGCACCAGCGACATTTTCATGTGTCATTTGTACATGACGCCTCACATATCAAGTTCATGCGCCATGATGTTGCGCGCCTTTTGCCTAATGCAGATGCAGGAACGGTCCATAGTTCAGGAACTCAGACTTCTGGAGGATCAGAAGCGAAACATTGTGCCAGTTTACACAACCACAGTTCATTCTGAGATATGAATGATCAGCTTTTGAATGATTTGGAATCAAAGAAAGTGACAAGATCAGGATTCGAGGAAGAATAGAGTACCGTCCCTGTGTAATTCAAGGCCTGATACAAGTTGCACTCATTGTGCGTGCAGTTGGCAGTGTCAGATATATCACAGAAGGCCTGATACAATTACAAGTTGCACTCATTGTGCCGTGCAGTTGGCAGTGTCAGGTATATTCAGACCTATACAGTTGCATTTGTGCTTGCAGTGTCAATATATCAAGACTGTCAAGCTGCCATTGTGCCGTGCAGTTGTCAGTGACAGATATATCACAGAAGGCCTGATACAGTTGCACTCTTTGTGCCGTGCAGTGACAGATACATCACAGAGGCCTGATACAAGCTGCACTCATTGTGCCGTGCAGTTGGCAGTGTCAGGATATATCACAGAAGGCCTGATACAAGCTGCACTCATTGTGCCGTGCAGTTGGCAGTGTCAGGTATATCACAGAAGGCCTGATACAAGCTGCACTCATTGTGCCGTGCAGTTGGCAGTGTCAGTATATCACAGAAGGCCTGATACAAGCTGCACTCATTGTGCCGTGCAGTTGGCAGTGTCGGGTATATCACAGAAGGCCTGATACAAGCTGCACTCATTGTGCCGTGCAGTTGGCAGTGTCAGGTATATCACAGAAGGCCTGATACAAGCTGCACTCATTGTGCCGTGCAGTTGGCAGTGTCAGGTATATCACAGAAGGCCTGATACAAGTTGCACTCATTGTGCCGTGCAGTGACAGATACATCACAGAAGGCCTGATACAAGTTGCACTCATTGTGCCGTGCAGTTGGCAGTGTCAGTATATCACAGAAGGCCTGATACAACTTGCACTCATTGTGCCGTGCAGTTGGCAGTGTCAGTATATCACAGAAGGCCTGATACAAGTTGCATATTGTGCCGTGCAGTTGGCAGTGACAGATATATCACAGAAGGCCTGATAAATACAAGTTGCATCATTGTGCCGTGCAGTTGGCAGTGACAGATATATCACAGAAGGCCTGATACAAGCTGCACTCTTGTGCGTGCAGTGTCACAGATACTCACAGAAGGCCTGATAAAGTTGCATCATTTGTGCGTGCAGTGACAGATAATCACAGAAGGCTGATCAGTTGCCTCATGTGCGTGCAGTTGGCAGTGACAGATAACAATTCTTATTCATGATGGCAGTATAAAAGTGACTCATTGTGCCGTGCAGTTGGCAGTGTCAGATATATCACAGAAGGCCTGATACATTGTACTGTGCAGTTGGCAGTGACAAATATAACACAGAAGACCTGATACACTGTGCTGTGCAGTTGGCAGTGACATATATCACAGAAGGCAAACCGCAGGTGGACAGTGTCACAAACCGGCCAACAGAGCATGAAGAAAAATATTTTTTAGTAAATCAAACAGTGCAGTGCGCAGATGTGATCAGATAACAAACCTTTCTTCATGATGCAGTTCAGGAAGACTATATACAGTCCCCCCACCCCTCCCCAACCCACCACCACCACTGAATGCTTTCCACCCCACCTACACCTTTCCTTTCCATACCTGTTTTTCTAACCCTTCCACCACCACCCCCCCCCCCCCTTTTTTTTTTCTTTAGTCTACTATCACACACACACACACACACACACACCACACAACACACACACACACATGCACCACACATCACAAACACACACACACACACACACACACACACACACACACACACATGCATGCACACATACACACATCACAAACACACACACAACACACACACACACACACACACACACACACACACACACACACACTCATACACACACACATACAGCACTTGTTAGTATACACAAACACAGTGTTCACCAAGTGAAAGTACAGTGAAAGCAAATTGGTGATGCTTACAGCTAACAGCTGGTTAAAACTGATTGAAAGCTCCAAGGTGTTAATTAAAAGTTTGTCTCATGCTCTTGCGTTTAGTCCCCTCATTTTAAGCTGCCATCTGATGTGTCCCATGATGATTGAAAAAAAATCTGAAGCTCTGTGCATAATCAAAATACAAGTAAACTGCCAGCGTTATGCGAGGTAAGGAAGTGTGTGTAAAAGATATAATCAGAAACCTCACATTGTCCCACACCCTCCCATCTCTAACCCACAGTGACATCATCTTCTGACTGTCCTTTTCAGTGACATGCATCCCCACCCCTCAACACATTCTCTCCCCCCTCCCCAACACAACGTAAGACTTCACACACACACACACACACACACACACACACACACACACACACACACACACACACACACATGCTGGGATTAGTTTAGTTTAGTTGAATGTCTGAACTTGATCATCTGTGCCCCACAAAACCTCTGGTCTTCATATGGCAATAAAATATGTTCTTGTTCACACCACCCTTCACACAACACACACACACACACACACACACACACACACACACACACACACACACACCATTGAATGGGAATGATGACTTCATGATTTAGCTTTTATTTTCCAAATTTTGAACAAATCCCCCCAGCTCCCCTCCCAACCACATCCCATCTTCCTGTGATGATTGTGCTTACATGTGCCATGCAGATGTGACTGATTTTTATTGTTACTTACATATTATAATCTGAAGCAATAAAATATTTTGCTGTATTTCTGTGGCTGCACCGTATGTCTGTCTTTCAGAGGAAGCATGACTTCAGTGCTGCAGGTAGTTCTCGCTGTGCCTTAACTAGTTTTAAGGCCTGTGGGAGGATACAAACTGTGATGGGATGGATTGATAAACCAGGAAAATGCATTAGCACTCAAGAGATAGAATTTTATATTGCATTTTACATTGTCATAAAAGCTGTACCAACTTTAAAGAAAAAATCAAGAATTGTTTTAAAATAAAGGTTGAATGAGAACATGTTTATGATTGTCACCTTAAAAGTAAGAGTCCAACATTGATAATACAACACTCATGTTCACTGTCAAAACCAAAGTCTACTGTATTCTATAATCAGCCAGAGTCCAGCCTTCATACCTTATAATCTGATGCTGTACTCATCAGTATGTCCTTTATAATCAGCACCCTGCATCAGGATAGATTCTGAGTACACTCTGCTATCAGTATGTCCTTTATAATCAGCACCTGCATCAGGATAGATGAGTACACCTGCTATCAGTGTGTCCTTTATAATCAGCACCTGCATCAGGATAGATTGAGTACACTCTGCTATCAGTATGTCCTTTATAATCAGCACCCTGCATCAGGATAGATTCTGAGTACACTCTGCTATCAGTTGTCCTTTATAATCAGCACCTGCATCAGGTGATTCTGAGTACACTGCTGCAGTTGTTATTATAGGGGCACCTACATCAGGGTTTTAAATCTGTTAAAATCAAAGGGGCACCATACATCAGGGTTTTAAATCTGTTAAAATCAAAGGGGCACCATACATCAGTAATGTTTAAATAAAAGGGGCACCTCATCAGGTTAAATGTGTTAAAATCAAAGGGGCACCATACATCAGGGTTTTAAATCGTGTTAAAATCAAAGGGGCACCATACATCAGGGTTTTAAATCTGGTTAAAATCAAAGGGGCACCATACATTAGGGTTTTAAATCTTGTTAAAATCAAAGGGGCACCATACATCAGGGTTTTAAATCTTGTTAAAATCAAAGGGGCACATACATCAGGGTGTTAAATCGTGTTAAAATCAAAGGGGCACCATACATCAGGGTTTAAATCTTGTTAAAATCAAAGGGGCACCATACATCAGGGTTTTAAATCGTGTTAAAATCAAAGGGGCACCATACATCAGGGTGTTAAATCGTGTTAAAATCAAAGGGGCACCGTACATCAGGTATTAAATCTGTTAAAATCAAAGGGGCACCATACATCAGGGTTTTAAATCTTGTTAAAATCAAAGGGGCACCATACATCAGGGTTTTAAATCGTGGTTAAAATCAAAGGGGCACCATACATCAGGGTTTTAAATCTTGTTAAAATCAAAGGGGCACCATACGTCAGGGTGTTAAATCTTGTTAAAATCAAAGGGGCACCATACATCAGGGTATTAAATCTTGTTAAAATCAAAGGGGCACCATACATCAGGGTTTTAAATCTTGTTAAAATCAAAGGGGCACCATACATCAGGGTATTAAATCTTGTTAAAATCAAAGGGTCAGTCCATTATTATCAGCATTCCAGACAAAGCCCGAGTCTACAGAGTCTGTTGTAATCCTAGTCATTTGTAGTGGCCTTCTTGATACTGAAGATCTTTAAGACACAATAGTAAAGACGCAAAATCTTTTTCTGTACTTAAAATATACTGCAATAGATGTTAAATAACCGACTGCAGCCAGCAAAATCATCTTAAACAAGCCTACTTGATTTTCTTTTTTTTTTTCTTTTTTTTTTTAACCCATTTTGCCGTTTTTCATCTTCCAAGCCAACTCACAGGCGTTGCCCCCACACAGCTCATTGCAGCTCCCCATCCACAGCCACAGCATGGCTCATCCCGGACCCATCCACAGCCACAGCGTGGCTCATCCCGCGACCCATCCACAGCCACAGCGTGCTCATCCGCGACCCATCCACAGCCACAGCGTGGCTCATCCCGCGACCCATCCACAGCCACAGCGGGCTCATCCCGCGACCCATCCACAGCCACAACATGCCTCATCCCGCGACCCATCCACAGCCACAGCGTGGCTCATCCCGCGACCCATCCACAGCCACAGCGTGCTCATCCCGCGACCCATCCACAGCCACAGCGTGGCTCATCCGCGCAACCCATCCACAGCCACAGCGTGGCTCATCCGCGACCCATCCACAGCCACAGCGTGCTCTCATCCAGCGGACCATCCACAGCCACAGCGTGGCTCATCCCGCGACCCATCCACAGCCACAGTGTGCTATCCCCCAAGGGCCTTGGCCCCGACACGACAATCTACATGGAGCAGTCGATGCCTTGTCATGAGGTGACCCATCTACAGCCACAGCGTAGCTCATCCCGCCAAGCCTTGGCCCTGACACGACAATCTACAGGAAGCAGTCGATGGCTTGTCATGAGGTACCCATCTACAGCCACAGCGTGGCTCTCCGCCAAGCCTTGGCCACACGAACTACGACAATCTGCAGGAAGCAGTCAATTGCTTGTCATGAGGTGACCCTCAAGAGATGCCCACTGTTGCCCAGTCACTTTGGTGGTGTGTGGTGGTGCTTGTTCTGATCTGATGAACAGCCAGGACACCACCTAGTAAGCCCCCTACTGACTTGTTCTGATCTGAGGAACAGCCTTGACAGCACCTAGTAAGCCCCCTACTGACAATTCATTGTGGAGCCAGCTTGACTGAGCTCTCCCTCCCAAGAGCACAATCACATCTGTCCAATGACAGTCTCCATAAATGGCTGACGCTGGTGACCTGACAGGACTTCACCAATGGGCGGAGAGGAAATCAACACTGAGGTCACTGTAAGAGAAGGGCATGGGGGGCCGCAGACTGTGAGGCTTTCTCTTTAAAGAGGGTTTCAAAGTGAGGCCTGTGTAGGTAGAAACTGAAACATGACAAAAACCAAACAGAAGAACAGAATTACTGAGCTGCCAAACAAAGGAACAAATTCTCCACAGACACAATGCATCTTGACTTATTGAGTCCTCTTTAGGCTGTACAAACAATATTCAGAATGATCCAAACAAAGGGTGAACAATCGCTCACTTAACTCTGATCTGGGTGAAAATGTGGCGTGGTTGGAAAACTACAGAATGAAACTTAAGAGAGAGAAGATAAGATAATGTTGCTTATGCCAGCGTAAGAGAAGGGGGGGGGGAGAAGACAGTTTATAACAATAGTAATTCATAATGAAAATAGTACTGATAATATTAATAATGATGTTAACAATAATTTGTTGATAGAAGTAGTAGTTCTATTAATGGTAATAGAAGAAGAAGAAGAGGAAGAGCAAGAAGAATGCCTACAATACTAGTAGTATGAGTCGTATAATAAGCAGAAGAGCAAGACTATAGAAAATAGGATTAGTAAGATAAAACCTAAGAAATCAGTTAATAGGTAAACTAACATTGCTACCACTGATGACAATTAGGATAACAGAAATCATAATTCTAATAATGTAGAGAATTGGAAAAAAATGAAATTGTTGTTATAATAGTAGCATTGATAAATAATAATAATAATAATAATAATATGACAATAATAATATTGATGATGATGATGATGATGATGATGATGATACAACTACTATGAATCCTAGCTAATGTAATGTGTCCAGTGTGTCCATGACATTTTCTGGCACTGTCTCTTTCAAATGCGCATAAGCAAGGAATCATTCAAGAAAGCTGTTGAGATACATTCTTTTAATCTCAAGGTAGCAAAAACTGGCTTCATGATTTTAATGAACAAACACTCCAACCCATTTTGGAGCGCATTGCATTCAAAAATTTTTCCTTTCCATTCGAATCTCAACAGCTTTCTGTATTCCTTGCAAATGGGTACAGAGTAGTAAGCATCTTACAAGTCCAAGGATGCCATTATATAGCAGTTGTTGCTAACCAAAACCAAGGCCATAGCCAAAGTGACCATCTTAAAATGGTGATAGGTTATTTCTTCATTTAGACTTTTTAGGTTTAGGATCATTCTCTGTGATCCATCTTTTTTCTGCCGAGGGAAGACTGGTAACACCACTTCTCCATGAGTGTGCTCACACTCTGTTACAACTTTTTTCCAAACCAATTTTTCAATTTCTTCATCAGTAACAGCTGTTTCTGCAGCATTCATCCTGAACGAATGTGAGGGTGGACATGAAAAAGTAGCGAAGTCTTCCAGATTACAGTCAGTCTCAATTTCAACACCAGTCACCCATTTAGGATGTTGGGATCTGATGTCAGCTTAACCCAATTTTCTGTAAATTTAGCCAGTCTACCTGCTTCAAAACTCTTTGGCTTCCAGTGTCAGCAACTGAACAGTGCTGGTTAACTGTGCATCAAAATCACTTACCTCAGTTACTGAGACAGAGAGAAGCTGTTCCTCTGGTTGCACCTTTGGGAAAGCTGTTGTAGCGCTGCTCCCGTGTCTGTTGCTTTGGGGACTGATAGCCCCCATGTCTGGCTGGGAAATGCTTGTTTGAGACGGCCCCTTAAACGAAAGGACCCTTTTTCTGTGGCCCCCCATTGCCGTCATACTGGAAGCGAGTAAATTTGGGGATGTTTCCCTTTTTCCCAGCAGACAAGGCTTTGTAGCCTATCTTCTCCATTTCATTTATGTCCTTGAGGGTGGAAGCAAGATTGTCACCAAACAAATGTTCCGTAACGTCAATTGTTTCATCACACATGCGCAGATTGACCGGTGGACACATCACTTGACAAGGAACATGGATGACTCCTGCATGGCTGTCCTAGCAACGCAATTCCATCTGTGCAGTTCCGAATCAGTTCTGCATTCTGTCGTGAAGTCTCATTCTGGTCTGCCACGCGGGCAGTCGTGGTTGTGGCCCTGATAATGGCGCGCTGAGCATGTGCGATTTCAGATCACTTTGCGTTAATCTGTTGAAAGTTTGGATCATATCGCCTTGTTTACCAACGGCAAAACTAATTTTGCGCAATTTTCCATTGAGCCTTAGGTTTCTCCTTCTGACCTTTTCACTCAAGTTTCATCTAAAACGCCATTGACTGTTGTTGCCAAACAGTCACTGACCTTTTAACCTAGCATTTCTTTTCCATGAGCTCTTGTTTGATTTCATCAAACAACTGAGTGTTTTCTTTCTTAGTGGTGCTAGAGGTAGAGCTACATGCATTTCCCTCAGTCAGTGCCTTTTAACCTAGCAGTTCTTTTCCACTGAGCTCTTGTTTGATTTCAGCAAACAACTGAGTGTTTTCTTTCTTAGTGGAGCTAGAGGTAGAACTCCATGCATTTTCCTCAGTCAGTGCCTTTTCACACTGCTAGGGTTTGTCATATTCAGCGTCAGAATCGTTTTCCGCTCATGTCTCCGGCATTTGAGTTTACGTTTTAAGGAAGTTCTCAGATGAGTTTGAATTCATGAACCTCTTTTCCCATTTTGCATCCAAACTTTGAGCTACATCTTGAGCCTGTCCTCTAATGTTCCCTCCGGTTGGAATCTCTCCAGTCCTTACTTCGACGGCCTTTCTCTTGATCATGTGAGGCCATAGTGCCAGACTAGGTACTGGTGATTCAAAAAGACTGACAGCCGGCGGATGACTGTTTGTAGATCTGAGCAGCTACATGAAATCTGGCTGATAAAAATGACAGAGAGGACCCAGCCTTGCTATCTTTAACCATAAAGTGAAAGAAGATATAAAGGAAAGGAGTGACCTTGTGAAACAATGATTTCTCTTTTGCTGGAAAAAGCATGTGTCTTGTCTCTGGCATGATACAAGCGTCAGTGGCTAGATGTACGCACATCATATCTCATGTCCTTGTGAATGACCAATTGCTAGACAATTAATAAATCTCATTTGATAGGCCCACAGACCCCCATAGTTCAGAGGTGCTAGTTTAATCGTGACTTAGTTGCTGTTGTGTTGTTGCTTTTTTTTTTTTTCTAGGATGGTTCCAAAATTGCTTCTTTTCACCTCTTAGGAATTATTTTGCTGGTGCCTGCCTCTTTTCTGTCCTAGCTGATTATTGTAAGAAAAGCAAGAAGCAGAGCACAAGTGAGTTTCAAGATAAGAAAGCATTTATATGAAAATTCTGCCAAAATCACATCAACTAGTTGTGTCTTGAAGGACTTGTGGGTCAGTGTGTGGGTTGTGATGATGCTGCATTCTTTAAATTGAATCCAGCTGTGCACAGAGTTTTTCTGGCATGTGCTGGTGGACTGATGGGTTGTATTGTGACTGTGTTTGTTGTGTGTGTTTGTAACAATGATGTGTTTGTGATGTGTGTATTGTGATGATGTGTGTATTGTAACTGTACTGCTCTCTTTGAATTGAATCCAGCTCTGCACAGCATTTTTCTACCATATTCTTGTGGACTGATGTGTGTACTGTGACTGATGTGTGTATTGTCACTGATGTGTGTATTGTCACTGATGTGTGTATTGTCACTGATGCGTGTACTATGACAGTTTTCCACACTTTGAATTGAATCCAGCTCTGCACTGTGTTTTTCTGGCATGTGCTAGTGGACTGATGTGTGTATTGTGACTGTGTGTATTGTGACTGATGTGTGTATTGTCAGTGCTGTGTGTATGTCACTGATGTGTGTACTGTGACTGATGTGTGTATTGTAACTGATGTGTGTTCTGTGACTGATGTGTGTATTGTGACTGATGTGTGTATTGTCACTGATGTGTGATTGTCACTGATGTGTGTATGACTGATGTGTGTATTGTCACTTGTAATGATGTGTTGTATTGTAACTGATGTGTGTATTGTCACTGTGTGTGTATGTCACTGATGTGTGTATTGTATTGTAACAGATGTGTGTTTTGTAACGAGTTGTATTGAACGATGTGTTATTGTCACTTGCTGTGTGTATGTCACTGATGGTTTTTATTGTATTGTAACTGATGTGTGTATTGTCACTGTTGTGTGTGTGTGACTGATGTGTGTATTGTAACTGATGTGCATATTGTCACTGATGTGTGTATTGTCACTGAGTGTGTATTGTCACTGATGTGTGTATTGTCACTGATGCGTGTACTATGACAGTGTTGCACATTTGAATTAAATCCAGCTCCGCGCAGTGTTTTTTCTGGCATGTTGCTAGTGGATTGATGTTTGTATTGTGACTGATGTGTGTATTGTGACTGATGTGTGTATTGTAACTGATGTGTGTATTGTCACTGCTGTGTGTATTGTCACTGATGTGTGTATTGTCACTGATGTGTGTATTGTCACTGATGTGTGTATTGTCACTGATGGTGTACTATGACAGTGTTGCACACTTTGAATTGAATCCAGCTCCGCGCAGTGTTTTTCTGGCATGTGCTAGTGGGATTGATGTTTGTATTGTGACTGATGTGTGTATTGTGACTGATGTGTGTATTCTGACTGATGTGTATATTGTAACTGATGTGTGTATTGTCACTGATGTGCGTATTGTCACTGATGTGTGTATTGTCATTGATCTGTGTGTTGTCACTGATGTACGTATTGTCACTGATGTTGTATTGTCACTGCACTGCCCTCTTGGAATTGAATCCGGGCTCTGCTACCGTGTTTCTGATGCAAGTGCTGGTAAACTGATGTGGACGTTTGTGATTCTGTTGCACAGGAGACCAGGGGACAGGGGAGCAGCCCCACTCCAGTCCTGGACCATCCCGGAGGTCCCATTTCTGCTCCTCGCTTCTCCCCCTACGCCCGGAGTGGTAGTGAGTGTGCTGCCGGTCAGATGACCCGGGCCTCTAGGGTAGGTCCCCGGCTGCTGCCGTAGGTCTGTTAGGCGCAGACAGTCACAGAAACGACTCCACCACACACAGCAGGCACGACCAGTCAGACAGCACCATGGAGTGTGTGACTGCTTCGCAGTCGGCTCCAACACACAGGCACACAGGCACACAGACAGACAGCACGGGGTTCACATCGGCGCTAGAGGCCACCAGCCCTCTGCCCGATGATGAACCCCAGCCATCCAGTCCACCGCTAGGTCCCCAGGGCAGCAGCCACGGGGGTGCTTTCACCGCCAATACCCTGTGCCTGTCTTGTCCTCCACTGTCAGGTCTGAGTCCTATTATGACCAAGTTAGGGAGTGGGAGGTTTGAAGGGATGGAGGTGGTAGAGGATTGGGAAGGGAGGGAGGAAGAAGAGGTAAGAGGGAGGGGGGGAGGAGGGATGGGGGTGGTAGATGTAGAGGGTGTGATAGATGCAGGGCAAGATAGGGAGGGGAGGGGGGTGGCAGTGTTAGGGCAGGATGTGGGAGGATTAGATCATCAGTCCCCACCTGCAGATGTACCTGCACCACTTGTGGTAGAGGGGGCAGACCATCAGCCCCTCCACAGGCCCAACCTGCGCCACCTGTGGTTGCAGAGGGGGCAGACCATCAGTCCCCTCAACAAGACCAGCCTGCACCCCCTGTGGTTGTGGGGGAGGGGGCAGGACAACAGCCCCCTCCACAGGCCCCACCAATACCACCTGTGCTTGTGGTAAGGGCGGCAGTCCATCAGCCCCTCCGCAGGCCCCACCTGCACCACCTGTGGTGGTGAGGGCGGCAGTCCATCAGCCCCCCCCGCAGGCCCCACCGCACCACCTGTGGTGGTGGGGCGGCGTCCATCAGCCCCCCCCGCAGGCCCCACTGCACCACCTGTGGTGGTGAGGGCGGCAGTCCATCAGCCCCCCCCGCAGGCCCCACCTGCACCACCTGTGGTGGTGAGGGCGGGCAGTCCATCAGCCCCCTCCGCAGGCCCCACCTGTGGTGGTGAGGGCGGCAGTCCATCAGCCCCCTCCGCAGGCCCCACCTGCACCACCTGTGGTGGTGAGGGCGGCAGTCCATCAGCCCCCTCCGCAGGCCCCATCTGCACCACCTGTGGTGGTGGGGCGGCAGTCCATCAGCCCCTCCGCAGGCCCCTGCACACCTGTGGTGGTGAGGGGGCAGTCATCAGCCCCCTCCGCAGGCACCACCTGTGGTGGTGGGGCGGGGAGTCCATCAGCCCCTCCGCAGGCCCAACCTGCACCACCTGTGGGTGGTAGTGGGGGCAGTCCATCAGCCCCTCCACTGGGCCTAGGGAAGGCCAACATGCTCCGGCAGTAGGAGAGCCGATGTTGCGTCGCTCGACACGTGTCAGAAGGCCCCCTGACGGTTTTCAGTCTGTCGATTTCAGAACAGAGGCCTACTTGAGGCGCCAGGAGCGGAACAGGAGGAGGAGGGCCCGGCGTTGATCGTCGCCTCCTGTTTCAGTCTTGTGCAGATGGTGGGGGTCTGATGTAGGTCAGAGGTAAGGCCAGG
>JAMYXO010001743.1:0-27522 GCA_033310375.1 Conus canariensis | reverse complement strand
CCATGCCGGTTTAGGATCATGCCGTACTCTAATCGTTTGTCGAGGGGCGTGTTTATTATATATCTCTGTAAATGTTTTGATCCAAAATTCAACAGCAAGATCTGGATCAGTTATGTGGAAAACTGAAGAGAGATTTGAGTTAAGTAAGTCATGCAGAAAGTCTTGGTTGTTAAAGTTTGTAAAGCAACGGTACGTTATTGTCTTGTGCCTCGTTTTGGGAATTTTTACTCCTTTTTTGGGTCATGTGACACAAATTACGTAATGGTCACTACAGTTTAGAACAGGGACGCAGGCTTCTGCTATGTTACAAAAAAGGTAAACAATGTTCAAAGAAAAAGGGTAATGAGCATTGGTCTATGATAATGACTCGTATAGTCTCTCAATACGAGCACGCATCACACTCCCAATGTCAGCACATTTTGTTCTGTCCTTTTAAACACTGAGTGGCAGCACTTCGATGTCGACGCACCAGTTTTTGTTTGTATACAACACTCCCAGTGTCAGCACATTTTGCCCTGTCTTTTTAACCACTGAGTGGCAGCACTTCGATGTCGACGCACCAGTTTTTGTTTGTCCACAACACCACAAAACGCACTCCTTGAGATCAGAGTAATAACTCGTATAATAGTATGCAACACATCTGACAGGCACCCGACAGACTGCAGCAGGCCAGACAAGGAAACGAACAAACAAACAAACAAATACACATAGATTTACACATACACACACACTCGCGAGTGCACGCGCGCACACACACACTCACACACACGCATACGCACGCACGCACACGCGCACGCACGCACGCACGCACGCAAGCACGCACGCACGCACGCACGCACGCACGCACACACACACACACACACACACACACACACACACACACAGAGGAAGAATGGAGGAGGCCTTCAGTGAAGCACTGGGGAACGCTTGCCTGAGTAGGTGGATTAACTCAACCCAGTCTGCTACAGGCACTGGCCTTTCGTCACAATACAAGAGAGAGAGAGAGAGAGAGAGAGAGAGAGAGAGAGAGAGAGAGAGAGAGAGAACCCACACACGGTGACACACACAATGAGTGAATGACTCACACGTGTACACTTCTTGTTCTTCTAAACGCAAGTGTGCGATCTGGCAGCATGCGCCAGAATAATCCACTTTCATCCATGTTGAAGATATCTTTTTTCTCCTAGTTTTTAAGCGTGGGCAACAGGACATCACTAACCCAATGATCTGTGATCGATTCATCTACACTGTTCCTTTCTCCACTTACTTTTCTGTATGAAATGTTGTGGCGTATGTTGAAGCGCCTAATCCAACCTTCAGAACATCACCCCTCTGTCAAGCCCAGATCTTTGACAAACTGTTCGGCTTTTGATTTCAAAATAGTGCCGGAGACAGGCATGCTGTTCGCCCTTGTTTTCTTGAACCAGTCCAAAAGGGCATTCTCAATCTCGGGCTGCGTTGCACGTCTGTCATGTTTGCGTTTTGAAATGCAGTCCCCCTTATCAAATTTTTCCTTCAAACTTTCCCTATTTTTCACAATCACACTAACTGTTGCTTTAGAAATTCCAAACTCAAGGGCTAACTCGCTTTGCTTCTTGTTGTTTTCTTCAACTTGTTTGATTAAATCTATTTTTCTTTTCAGTGACAGAGTCACACGTTTGTGCGCCATTGTTTTGTCAAAGGGAAAACTTGGGACCAGGACCAAGAAAAACGTTTACTGTAAGCAGTTGTTTACTATTACCGGCGTTTACTATTCGCGGACTTCACTATAACAGCATGTCAAAGGGAAGTAACTCTCATAAAAAGTTTACTATAGCCGGCGGTGGGAAGCTTCAGGGACTTGAAAATGAGTTTACTATAAAGGACGTTTATTATTTCCGATTTTTACTATTTCCGGTTAAAATTAACAGAGACTAAGAAGGCTTGGGACCGGGACCAAGAAAAACGTTTACTATAGGCAATTGTTTACTATTTCCGGCGTTTACTGTATCAGGAGTTCACTATATGTGTTGAGTTGGTGGAGGGAGGGGGAGGAGGGAGAATCGGTTGATCTTTACTGTCGTTTTGTTGTTGCTTAGTTGCTGAGTGTGTGTGTGTGTGTGTGTGTGTGTGTGTGTGTGTGTGTGTGTGTGTGTGTGTGAGTGTGTGTGTGTGTGTGTGTGTGTGTGTGTGTGTGTGTGTGTGTGTGTGTGTGTGTGTGTGTTTTCTTCATTACTTTATTTCAATAGTAGTATTTGTTTTACTGTCATGTTAATTTGTTTTTATCTATTCCATGTTTTCATCGTTTTCATGTAATGTTAGATTGTTGTATTGGTTGTTGTGTTATTGTTGCTTTATCGTAGATCTGTTTGTTGTATTGTTGTTTTGTTAGTGGCCTGTCTGTCTGTATGTC
The DNA here is from genome assembly GCA_033310375.1 of Conus canariensis. Taxonomy (NCBI): domain Eukaryota; kingdom Metazoa; phylum Mollusca; class Gastropoda; order Neogastropoda; family Conidae; genus Conus; species Conus canariensis. Next base: position 25,130 of record JAMYXO010001743.1, on the reverse strand, counting down.
TGTCTATCTGTCCAGGTTTTTGGCGATATTGTACTATCTGTTTCTTGTTTTGTTGTTGATGCTTTTTGTGTTATTGTTGTCTGCTTGCATATTTTTCTAATTTGATCGCGCGCGTGTGTGCGTGTATGTGCGCGCGCGCGTGCGTGCTAACGTGCGCGCACACGAGCATGTGTGTGTGTGTGTGTGTGTGTGTGTGTGTGTGTGTGTGTGTGTGTGTGTGTGTGTGTAAGCGTGTGTCTGTGGCTGTATCTGTGTGTATGTGTACGTACGTGGGCAAGTGCGTCCGTTGTTTAGCTGCTCTGTTGGCAACAATGATAACCTTTAAACCCATGTGCTTTTGAAAGCAGAGAGAGAGAGAGAGAGAGAGAGAGAGAGAGAGAGAGAGAGAGAGAGAGAGAGAGAGAGTCACTTTCCAACACAGTATCTTGCATGCATAATGCAGTGTAAAGGTACATTACATGCATGGCACAATACAAAGGCACATTACATGCATGACACAATACAAAGCACATTACATGCATGACACAATACATAGCACATTACATGCATGACACAATACAAAGCACATTACATGCATGACACAATACAAAGCACATTACATGCATGACACAATGCAAAGTCACATTGCATGCATGGCACAATACAAACGCACATTACATGCATGGCACAATACAAATGCACATTACATGAATAGCACAATACAAAAGTACATTATATGCATGACACAATACAAAGCACATTACATGCACGACACAATACAAAACACATTACATGCATGGCACAATACAAAGCACATTACATGCACGACACAATACAAAGCACATTACACGCATGGCACAATACAAAGCAGATTACATGCATGACACAATACAAAGCACATCACATGCATGGCACAATACAAAGCACATTACATGCATGGCACAATACAAAGGGACACGACATGCATGACACAATACAAAGCATATTACATGCATGACACAATACAAAGCACATTACATGCATGACACAATACAAAGCACATTACATGCATGGCACCATACAAAGGGATACTACACATGACACAATACAAAGGCACACTACACATGACACAATACAAAGGCACACTACACATGACACAATTCAAAGGCACATTACACATGACACAATACAAAGGCACACTACACATGACACAATACAAAAGCACATTACATGCATAGCACAATACAAAGCACACTATATGCACGACACAATACAAAGCACACTACATGCTTGACACAATACAAAGGCATGTTACATTCATGACACAATACAAAGGCACGTTACATGAATGACACAATACAAAACACACTATATGCAAGACACAATACAAAGCACACTACATGCTTGACATAATACAAAGGCATGTTACATTCATGACACAATACAAAGGCACACTACACATGACACAATACAAAGGCACGTTACATGCATGGCACCATACAAAGGCACGTTACATGCATGGCACCATACAAAGGCACGTTAATGCATGGCACCATACAAAGGCATGTTACATTCATGACACAATACAAAGGCACACTACACATGACACAATACAAAGGCATGTTACATTCATGACACAATACAAAGGTACGTTACATGCATGACACAATACAAAGGCATGTTACATGCATGGCACCATACAAAGGCACGTTACATGCATGACACAATACAAAGGCATGTTACATTCATGACACAATACAAAGGCACGTTACATGCATGACACAATACAAAGGCACGTTACATGCATGGCACCATACAAAGGCACGTTACATGCATGACACAATACAAAGGCACGTTACATTCATGACACAATACAAAGGCACACTACACATGACACTATACAAAGGCACATTACATGCATGACACAATACAAAGGCACGTTACATGCATGACACAATACAAAGGCACATTACATGCATGACACAATACAAAGGCACATTACATGCATGACACAATACAAAGGCACACTACACATGACAAAGATAGACAACAGACACAGTGTAGGACAAAACATAGCATTGGACAAAATACACATCGTAGGACAAAGACACATGATACAGAACAGAGACACATAACATTACACAAAGACACATACCATGTGGCACACATACGACTTGTTAAAGAAACAAAATACAAGACAGACACGTAAAGACCATATATGTCCTTTTAAAAGACCTTGTCTGACCTTTTTAAAAACCTTATGGGACCTTTTTAAGACCTAATCTGACCTTTTTAAGACCTAATCTGACCTTTAAAAGACCTTATCTGGCCTTTTAAAGACCTTATCTGACCTTTTAAAGACCTTATATGACCTTTCTAATACCTTATCTGGCCTTTTAAAGACCTTATCTGGCCTTTTAAAGACCTAATCTGACCTTTAAAAGACCTTATCTGGCCTTTTAAAGACCTTATCTGACCTTTTAAAGACCTTATCTGACCTTTTAAAGACCTTATATGACCTTTCTAAGACCTAATCTGGCCTTGCAAAGACCTTTTCTGACATTTTCAGACCTTATCTGACCTTACCCGACCTGAAGAAACCAAAATGTTCCGGCGTCGTTTTCCACACAGCACGGTGGTGATTCCCCAGCTATTGACATCACAGTATTACGTCAAACAATTTCAGTGCAAACTAACGCATGACATAACGTCGACATCCACCAAAATGACGTAACACATCGGTCCTAAACACTCGAAACCAGTATCTAACCATCATTCCCAAACAATCTTAAGCAGCATTACGTTGCTCTAAAATACTAAAAGAATAATTATTGCGTCGAATCAATCATCATTATTATTAGTGTTAATATCAGTACTGTTATCATTAGCATTACTGTTACTGATTTCTTTATCCCTGATCTGCGCATGCGCACTGATGAGATCCTCACATGACCTCCTCGATGGGGCATGATTTGAACCTCCTATACTACTCACCACACATGGAACACCTAGTCCTCCCCTTGACGTCTACGTTGCCATACTTTATTGACTAGATGTATTTATTTGTCCTTCGTTGTATGTCATCAAGCCTGTAAGATTTTTGTTCTGTTTCTTCCTTTCTTTTCTTTATTTCTTTCTCCCTGTCTGTCTGTCTGTCTTTCCTTCTCTTTTCTTTCTTTACTTTTCTTTCTTTCTTTCTTTCTTTCTTTCTTTCTTTTCTTTCTTTCTTTCTTTCTTTCTTTACTTTTCTTTCTTTCTTTCTTTCTTTCTTTCTTTTCTTTCTTTCTTTTCCTTCTTTCTTTCTTTCTTTTCTTTCTTTCTTTTCTTTCTTTCTTTCTTTTTCTTGTCTTTTCTTCCTTTCTTTTATTGTCTTTTCTTCTTCCTGTTCTTTTCTTCTTTTCTTTTTTTTTTTTTTCTTTTTTTTTCTTTTTTTTTTTTTTTTTTTTGTCTGTTTTTCTTCCTTTTCATTTCTGTCCTTTCGGTTTTTTTTTCATTTCTTTCTCTCTTTCTTTTCTTGCTTTCTTTCTATCTTAATGCCTGATACGACGGCACCTTATCTCTGCGCATGCGCACTGATGAGATCGTCACATGAGATCCTCAATGAGGGATTCATCCCTCATATATTACTACTCACCACCTTCCTTTCTTTTCTTTCTTTCTCCCTATCTGTCTCTCTTTCTCTATTTCTTTCTTTCTTTCTTTGTCTTTTCTTCCTTTACGTTTTTGTCTTTTAATCTTCCTTTTCTTTTCTGCCTTTCGTTTTTGTCCTTTCTTCTTCCTTTTTTTTCCATTTCTGACCTTTCCTTTCCTTTCTTCTTTTTCTTTTCCTTTCTTCCTTTCTTTTCTTGTTTTCTTTCTATCTTAATCCCTGATATGACGTAACTATACTACACACACACACACACACACACACACACACACACACACTCTCTCTCTCTCTCTCTCTCTCTCTCTCTCTCTCACACACACACACACACACACACACGCGCGCGCGCGCGCGCGCGCGCACAGAGGCAGAGAGAGAGAGAGAGAGAGAGAGAGAGAGAGAGAGATGAAAAGAAAGAATAAATACTCGCCTCCCGTTGATCTCGTCTGGCCTAACTGGCAGACTACACCAAACCACGTAGATCTTGTTCCGCTGGTTTCGCCCCGAGTTTTCTTTCTCCCATCGGGAGGAGGACGACTGACTGTTCTGTCATAGAAATAACACCTCGGTCCAATGGGAACAGGTCGACCTCAAGCTCTCGCCCCGTACCGTCGGCAGAGCAGATTTTTCTCTGTGTGAGAATGTGTTTGTTCTTGTTTTTTCGTGGGAAGGTGAAGTTAATGCAGAGTACACTGCTTACCCCCCGAACACGTGCATGCACGCGCGCATGCTTTCGCGCATGAATGTTTGTCTGTCTCTGTGTGTGTATGCGCGTGCGTAGCTGCATTTGTTTGTGCCGGTCTGTTCGTCGGAACCTACAACTTGATTTCTTTTGTAATTATTTCCCTTGGAAGTGAAGGCGTGGATTTACTTCACAACGGAGCAAGAGTTATGGTACGTGTTTTGTAATTATTGTCTGCCGTTTCCTGCCTCGTTTCAGATTTTCTTTGAGGTTAGAAACCAAAATTAAGCAGAAAAAGCTAAAACACTACATTTGAAGCAAAAAAATCATGAACTACGACGAATAATACTATTAAAACAACAAAACAAAGAAAGCAAATAAAAAAGAAAGGTTAAGCAGGACTGAAATATGATCTATGGCTCTTAATTAAAAATGGTTCGCCAGCAAATTTGCGGTTGTTACAGTAGGTTTACTTCATAATATTACGAATATAATATACAAAGTACATAATATACGTAATATATAAAATTATAAACTGTATTTTTCAGATCCACTTCCCTGCAAATTTTGACAGACAGATAATGTCGCGCTAGAAAACCAGCCCATAATACAGAGTAGGAAATGTTATGGCAAGTATTACAGATGGTAATACAAAAAAAAAGAAGTTTATACCTATATACATATTCTGTGAAACCAGGATTCTCCACAACATGGAGCACACAGAGTGTGTCATCGACCGCCTTGGTCTTCACAACCATCATTCAGATGGACCACTTGCACGACATGTCTTTACACAGAGGAAGCTCTGTGGGAACGGTTAGGTGACAACGGCGGTTAGCCTGATATTAAATTCTGTGCACATTTCACACAGTACGGAATAAACGTTCATAGATATTATAAAAGAATCGATGATGACGATAAAAAAGGGCGAAGTACAGTATCGAAAGGGCTGTGTTTGCGTGTGGCAATGAGAGTCAGAGATGCAAAAGCGGGTAGCCTGGCTTTTGATTGCCACTGAACATGGGCACGAGCTCGCCCGAACTCAATTCTATTTCTGTGGAAAAAATACAGAATACATATATATATATATATATATATATATCTGCGTGTGACAGTGGTTTAGAGTGTAGTAGTAAATTTCTGACCTGTTCCTCCCCCTCGTCTCCAATCTCCCTGCTGCTCTCGAAGAATGACGAAACAGTTGAGCGTACAACAAATCAACCGATTCTTCATAAATAACGATATCAATAGAAACACGCGTCTTCTGACACGAAATTCTTTCTTTCCATTTGTTAGAGAGTCTGGGAATCGAAACTTTGAATTGTGGGTGTGTGGACTCTAAATCTGCTTGTGTCTAGTTATGTGTGTGTGAGGGTGATTCCTTTCATAGTCACATCTGTTGTTTTTTGTGCGCAGAGAAGGGCAATATCCCTGCTCTATCCCACCACATCTTATTTTGCACGAAACCCCCCCTTTTCACATACAAATCACGTCCTTCACATATCAGTTTTGGCCAAAATTAACACCTGTTTTCTAAACAAAATTAACACCCCAAAACCTTCAAAAATTGACGTAATTAGTACATTAAAATGGGGGTGGGGGGGGGGGGTTGTGCAAAATAAGCTGTGGTGGGATAGAGCCGGGGATATTGCCCTTCTCTCAGCTATTAACGCACGCACACAACTGAGCCCTTACTACTTTTTAATAATGTTCTTCTACTTCCAGCACTATTAATAAGTCAGAACAAACAACTAAACCTCCATCTTGATTAGTTATTTTTACATCTAATGAATTTATAGCTCCCTCAATTAATTCTTTAAATTGACTGCTTCCATCAAACGTATATAGCTGATAATCGCAAAACCCCGCCTTAATTGACGGCAAAACCTTTAAAACTGCAGATGGCCGTCCATTAAACAAATTAGTATTTGTTTTTAACTGTTGTAAATGGACATACAGCATTGGATTCACAGAAAAATCAGAAGGTTTATTACCTTCAAATTGATAGATGCCTTCTCTTGTGCTAAATTTATAATCTTTGTAGCCCAAGATTTTAGCTAGGCCTTTAGGGAAAGTGTACTCTCTTCTTTCCTCTAGTGGAAAATTCATAGTAATTCTAAGGTTTGCCTCGTTAATTGTTAACAATATGCCAGATTCGAGAAGTGCTTCTTTTAAAGAACAAAAGTTGTAATAGCCATCAGGTATTTGTATATGGCTTATTTGATTGCCTTGTTCGTCATCAACATTAATCCAGTTATTTTGAGCTTCTTCAGATATGTTAACCCACATAACTTTAAAACCAATTTCTCTAAGGGCAATCCTACAACTCCCGCTCCAATTAGTAATTGGGTACGCTAAGAACACACGCTCGTTTTGCTTGGTTATATAGATGTACATCTTTTTTATAACTATTTTAAAAAACTATTTAAAAATGGAGCCTTTTAAATATAATGAAAGTGCCACCTACAATGTAGGGGCGTTTTATAACCCCAAATCTTTGGACTTCAGTAGCCTAACCATCGCAGTAGATGGATCATACGGCTTCCAAGTTAGACTTGTAAACCCACTAACTAGATATTTAAATCCGCCAATAAAGAGTGACAGAGTGCCATTAGCATGGTCATCCAACCCTATGGCTTTTTTCCAGAATCAGTTAAATTTTGCCATTTACTGCGCAACCACAGGCTGCGGTGTTTCATATGCAAACCATTTAAACCACCCCAATCTTTTAGTAAGGTCAGTATATAACTTTCATGTTTATTATCAGTATAGGCGCATACTAACTGAACTACAAGTACGCCTCCCCAATGACAACGCGTTTAATCCATTTCTCAGCCCAATGGACACTAATGCATATGAAAGAATCTGCAACGAATTTAACATTAATCCTTCAACTGACTTTAGACAAAAGTTAGATCGCAATCATGGGCTAGGCACATTGTATTTGTGGGGTACAAAAAGAGAATATACTTATGACTACTGGCCTGGCCACACCTCTTTTCAACCAAACAAACAAGTTCGATTGGGATCCATAGAACAAAAACATCCTAATGCTTGGGCAACATTTATCTTAGATGAAAGTAAAGGTCTAACAATGCCAGGAGTGCAAAGGCTTAATGACTCCATAAGAACATACGTTTGGTGTCTATTAGGAGCACAAGCACAGACTAAATCTAGCATAGTGGATCAATCTACAGGTTTTGATGCCAGAAAACAATTTCTAGCCAATTTAGAAGATGCTATTAACTCTGCTGTTGATTTGCCTGCCAGCATACAAAGGTACCAAAACGTTCTTTCACATGCTCGGTCAAAGGTTGACTTTGTTGTTGGTCATGGATTATACATGCTGCCTTCTGACCTCAGACTACAGATTGGCATGATACAGAATTATAACAATGAAATCCTTATAGCCGGAGACGATCAAAACTTAGGACACAATCAAGGCTTAAACACAAGGCCTGCTCCATCCATTTTAAAAAAAGTACCTATCCTTGAAGAAAGCGATCCAGTTATAAGCGTCCCACAGCCAGAAAGCGATCCAGTTATAAGCGTCCCACAGCCAGAAAGCGATCCAGTTATAAGCGCCCCACAGCCAGAAAGCGATCCAGTTATAAGCGCCCCACAGCCAGAAAGCACGCCGCCTGTTGATCTGCCTTACCCCGACAGTCATACTAGCGAAAAGACGGCCCTCGTTGTGTTTTTAACTTTTACTGGATTAGCCATACTTTATTTCACTAAAAATTAAACCGGCAGCCAGCACCCCCAAAGTCCACAGATGGTCGGCCATATAACCAGCCACTTTGCCTATAGTAGACAAAACCCAACTAACAACACTGCCTATTATGCCAGGCAGAGCATCAAGCGCTTTGACAGCTAACTTCTTTAATAAGTTTGCTAGGTGGTGTAATTGTTTTCTAATCCAACTTTTACCGGGCTGAGGCGTTGGAGGCGCTACTGGCCCTGTTGGCGCACTGCCAGTTAATGCATAAACCAGTGTAGAGATAGCAAACCCAACAGCCGTTAATATGCTAACTACTGTAATCCCCTCTTCTCTGAACAGAATCCTTATTCTTTCTGCTAACGTAGTGTTTTCATGAAGTATTTTGTTTATAACTTCTCTGATTCTGGTTATTTGTGATTCTAGATGACCTCTGTTAATAGAAATTGCGTCTAACAGTTCTGTCTTTTTGCTCATTAACTCCTGTAATTTTTGTTGTATTCTAGCCTTTTCTTCTAGTCCTAGATTGTTATCGTCTGCATCAGCCAGTTTAATTTTTTCTTCTTCTATATCTCTTTCTAGCTCACCAAGTTTTGCTGTGTTGTGCATTAGTTCACCCCTTATTGTCTGTAGAGCTTTATCAAGGGCCCTACGCTCTCGATCAGAATATTGAGAATTGACAAGTTCTTTTACGCCTGTCTCCTCATTAAAACTCGTCTCAATTTCTGTTATTGCTTCATCTGCTCTTTGACCTAAATCTTGAAAAGAGGACATTTCTATTACAGATCGTGTTGGCAACCCCCGCTCCAAGTTCTGTAAAGCACTAACAGCCTCAGGCCTTAGATTGCCCATAAAGTTTAACCGCCTTCGGTCGGCAACAGGGAGTTCTCTAAGAATTGTGCTCATGCTTAAAAACTTGGTCGGGTCTGGCTTTGTAGTAAGTCGTACAAGACCTTTACTAGTCCTTACATACAGATGATTATTTTTATCCATCTTAAAATCAAAAGCACTGTGGCCTTCTGGCGGCTCTAGTCCTATGCTTCTATAGAATGAGTTAATTTTATTTGTTAATAGTTCTGCACGAGCTGTAATAACTCCAGGGGGTGCTTCTTCTACTGAAGGGGTTAAAGAACGTGCTTCTTCAAGTTCATCTTCTAATGAAGGGCCCGATTCTGTTTCATCATCTTCCTCAATAGGATCAATCGCGTCAAAATCTTCATCCATATTTTTTATTTATATTCTTTTTTGTTTTATAAAAAATGAACTCATACGGTTGTGACCTTGATCCATACAGAAAAGAGAAGGAACCCCACGGCGTAAAAGGTATAAGGCAGACTGTAATTAGTGTAAATACTCCATCAACAGTTCAGCCCGGACAAACTTTAATAGTTAAGTTCCCTGATCTTGGCGCTGGCGATGTTATAATGCCAGGCACTGCTAAACTATCATTCAAAATAGATATTACATCGGAAGATCCTAATGCTACTGTTGTTGCTAATTTGGGCAGGGCAATCGTTAATCATATAGCAATCAAACTGGAGGGCAGAGAAGTATTTGTACTAGGCGAGGCAGACATTTTTGCCCTCTATTCTGACCTATGGCTGCCTAAAAAAGAAAGAAAAGAGAAAGTTTATCAAGGAATACAAAGTCCAAACGGTCTCAAGCACAGAGTTGGAGCGGAGGATGCAAAGGATGATGTTAAAGATGAAGCAGTAGCAGAAGCATTTGGCAACAGATTCTGCATCCTTCTAGATTTTGAGCTGTTAAAGACGCATATGCCATATTACCAAGGTGCACTAAAAGAAAAACTTACTTATGAACTGACATTTAATCCTAGCAGTTCTGTTGTTTTGTCTGAAGATCCTGAAGCTAAATACACAGTTAGCGACATTTCTCTTGAGTTTGATGTTGTTACTAACCCTGAACTGGCCAGAACAATCTTAACCCAGTATAAAAATAAAACAGTTATTTATTATGAAAGAGTTATACACTCCACTACAGAAAATAGAAACAAGCGAGACACTCTCTGGAACATACATCTAAATCAGTCTCTGAAGTCTTTAAAAGGAATTTTGTTCTTGTTTACTGAAGGAACAACCCCTTTTCATAGAGAATCAGAAGCGTTTTATAATCCAAAAATTGAGAAGGTTGACTGTGCAATAAATGGTAAGTCTGATCAGTTGTATTCGGGTCGCGGACTTTTACCTCACCAACACTTTGATGAAATAAGAAAGTTGTTTGCTGGAGGTAGGCAAAGAGATCCCGCAGTTGATCGTGTATGTAAAAAACTTCGCCTTTATGATGTAAGACTCGAAGACTACTTAATAACCAAATATGGGCTGTGGCTGGATTTTAGATCCACATTTGACAACAGATTGTTTGGAAGTGGAGAAAGGGTGGGGCAAGATGGCATAAAAATAAATATTTACAAGAAAGCAGACGGAAACGCCCCAATACAAATTCATATTTTTATGGTTTGTGATGCTCAGCTAAACATTGAAGAAAACAGGCTAAAAGATGTGGCTTATTAAAATGCAGAAGAAATATTCTAATAAAAACAGATGGATAGTTTGAAGTTTCTGCCAAAAGATCCGCACTGTTCTCTTATCTGCGGGATTACTGGGTGTGGGAAAACTGTCTTCGTGCTTGATTTGTTACAAACAGTCTACAGGTTTCATTACGAGCACATTGTTATATTCTGCACAACCATTAAGCACAACAAGTCTTACAAAGAAAGGAAGTTTATTTGGACAGACGATAATATATTTTTAGTTGATCCTAGCGACAAACTGAGCGACTGTTTAGAACACTACTATAGACTATTTGAGGGAACTGAAACGCTGTTTATTATTGATGACTGCTCAGCTGAACGAGACATTGTTAAAAAAAGAAAAGCTCTATCAAAGCTAGCCTTTAGTGGACGCCACGCCTTAGTTTCTGTGTGGCTCTTAACTCAAAAATACAATGCTGTCTTAAAAGACTTTAGATCGCAGTTAAAATCAGTCATCTTATTTTACACTAAGGACAAAGATAGTTTTGAAGAATGTTTAAGTGAAAATTATATAATAAGGGACAAAGATGAGCTAAAAAAAATAAAAGAGCAGTTAGAAAAATCTAAGCACGCTAAGCTATGCTTACGGACTGACCCTCCAGTTCAATACGTTTGTTTATTATAGATTGTTTATTGTAGATTGTTTATTATAGGCTGTTTATAACAAATTGTTTATTATAATTTTAATATTAAAAAGAATGTCTCGAGGGCCAGAATCAAAAGCGCAGCTAGCTCCTAAATGCACTGCAGTAGAGCTAAAAGACCTAGCAGACACAACTGAGTTTGATCTAATAGGAGTGCCAGGAAATGTTTATGGATTTGAATACACCGACGATGGGGTTTACAAACGAACAGAAATTGAAGATAAAAAACGGCAGCAGTATCCTAACCTGGAAGAGATAAGAAATCTAAGGGCAAACGATTTTGGCAAACACGAATACAAACTTCATAAACGAGAGAATGTTTGGGCGTTGCTTCCTGAAACTGCATGGAATTTAAAGTTTGAACTACGAAGCCCTAATGTATACTTTGATAAGAAAAACAATTTTAGAAAAGCTTTGAATGCAGGCCCCTTTCTTGTTAGCCTGGTCCCAGGAACACAACAGAAAAAACAGATTGAAATAACTAGGCAGGGCTCTGAATATATGCTAAAGAGAAAGAGACCCTTAGCTGAAGTGGGGGATGACACCGTTGGCTTAGAGTTTACTCCAACGCTACAGTCACTGCCTAGGCAAATGACGATGCTTTTTCGCTTATTTATTACTCCAAGGGAGGCTGATTCTAGTTTGCCAGAACATACGTTAATTAGAGGCATACAAATAAAGGCTGAAAACTTGGATGCCCCTCTGAAGCTCGCTATTGTTATTACTAAAAACGGAGATGAGATAAACACCCTTGTATCATCTGACAAGGTTACTGTGATGGTTGACAAAGACAAACTAACAGTACTTGACTTTATTTTCATTAAGTATGTTGATTTTATTGCGTTTTACTCTGTTGATGAAGTGCTGCCAGAAGGATTAATAAGTAGATATGTATAAGATTAATCTTAATTAAAAAAATTAATCTTAATTAAAAAAATGGAGGTTCAACAGTTTAGATTAGAACAAATAACTGAACTTCAAGAAGAAATAGAAAGTGACTTAGATAAGTACAGGGTTACTAGAAAGAAATATGCTAAAGCTTTAAGTACTCTTTCTCATGTAATTACTGGCTCATCAGCTGTAGCTAGCGTAAGTGCTGGGTCTAGTGTTGCTCTTTTAGCTACTGGGGCTGGAGCGCCAGCCTCTTTAGCATTAGGGAGCCTTGGACTAGGTTTAGACGCCATGTCTATGATTGTGAGTGCTGTTTTAAAAAAATTAACTCCTAAATTACAAAAGCACACTGCCATTGTAGCCCTAGCAGCAGCAAAACTTTCTTCATTAAGATTAAGAATAAGCAAATCAATACAGGATGAAAACATTACAGACAAGGAATTTCAGAAGCTTATGACCGATGGTGAGGATTACAGGCGACAAAAAATTGAACTTCAAAAGGAGTGGAGAAAGACTTTTACTTCACAACAGGTAGACACTGAGACAATCAAACAGAACATTGAAAAGCAAACACATAACTGGTTAAACCCAAAATAGGTTAAAAAATAAGATGTGAACTAAAATAAATAAATCATAAGTTTAGCAAAAAAAATAAATTATAAGTTTAGCAAATACTATTTTTTTTATTTTTATTTTTTTTAACTAATCGGCACTGTGTTTGGCGGGACAACTTGCAACTCTTCACGAACAAAGGATCTTTTAGGGGCGGGCTTTTTAGACGTAGTAGCACCGCTAGAAGAAAGAGTCTCTCTTAAATAATACACGGGAGGGGTTGTTTTCATAATTCTTTCAACTTCATATACATCTACGCTCCATATAGGGTCTGTAGCTCTAATTCTAACATCGCCTTCTGCTTCTCCTGGCGCATACAAGTATCTTACTTTTAGTCCAAACGGCAAGAGTTTTTGAGTCCCCTGCACATCTTCAGTAATGCTAATTTTTTTTAATTTGATCGCGTTTACTGGCTTAAGACCTGTTGCTTTAAATTCTTCATTGTTCATGGCACGTAAGACTGCTGGCAACCTTCTGACCCATTCTGTGTTGCGTGTTTTGTCCATAAGGTCTCTATGATATTGATAGGTAAACAGACGTTCAGCCAGATTCTTATTAAAGTTTTCTACTAGGGCTTGTGATCGATGGTTGCCTGGGATCCCTCTCTTAACTGTAACCCGGTGTCTTAAAAACAGTTGGTTTACAGCTCCTTTAAACTCTTTTCCATCATCAACCTGGATCAACCTAGGATACTTTAATGGACCTCGCATGTATATTTGCTGTAAAGCCACAGCCACAGCAGTTGAGCTTTTATCCGTTAGAGGTTCGGCATCTTTGTATCTTGAAGCCATGTCAACAACTGTAAGAGCATACTTAAACTTTTTTCTTCTAACTTTGTCATGTGGAAGATACAGCAAGTCCATCTGGTGGGTGTCATTAGGAACTGAATTAACAAATTTAGGTCTTATTATTCTTTTTGGGGCAGGCAGATATATTTGCCAGATTGCTTGTTTTGAAAGCCAGTCTTTCGCTTCTGATTCAGACACCCTAGCAGCTTTACTCAGTTTATCAATAGCGGCCTTTCCTTTCCAATACCCTCCAGGAGAATAATATATTTTGTACTTCGTATTGTCCATAAGAGACTGTTTTTATTACATTTTTAACTATGCTTTTAGATTGAATATGCAAGAAGAAAGATTGCTCCCATAGCACCTATAATAAAGCCTATTTCTACCATTTTCTGATCCTCAGACGGTTCATAAAAGTCAGACAGTTCTGGCGGCGGCGATGTTAGAAACTTCTTTCCTGTCACTAAGTAATATTCATTCATTGCGTCATCAACGTCTGTAAATGTGTGCTCTGCATGTCCCTGCTCTCTTAACTTTTTATTAATAAAGTCTAAGTGAGCAATTCGTCTTTTCTCGTAAGCGTCTCTTGCCTTAGCTAAATCTTCCATTGCCTTGTTATGACGTTCTCTCTCTTCATCAGATCGCAATTTACTAAACATATAATTGCTGCCAGAGAAGGCCAAAGCATTAACAATAGCCCCGCCCACCATCAGAACTAATCCAGACATCTTTTTATAAATCAATATTTTCTAGATTAATCTGCCTATGCATTAATCTGCCTATGCCTTAATCCGCCTATGCATTAATCTGCCTATGCATTAATCTTTCTATGCATTAATATTTCTATGCATTAATCTTTCTATGCATTGATGTTTTTTTGGGATAATCCCCTGCGTAACAAGAAAGTCTTTTGAGGCAATCCCTGCAGTAATTACAACTATCACCTTAACAACATCCTCAATGTCTAACCTTCCTAGATCCGCCGGCTTCATTTTAAACATGTTTTTTGCTAACACGCTATAGCCAATACTAAGGCCGCTAATTACAGCAGAATGGTAAATCGTATTAATAATCTTTTTTTCACTCATCTTTTTATTAACTAAAAAAATAATTAAAATAATCATAATACGAAAGGCTGTCTATGTGCTTTTTAATCAAATAATCTTTTGTTGTTAAAGCTAAAAATAAGGCTGCAACTAGCCTTGGCGAATCTTCTATCTATTTTATTCCTAGCAAACATTTTGCAATGGTTGAATAGACTATAACACCAACGATAGGCACTGCATAATTAACCAGCGTTAAACTCATGGTTTTAAAAGTATTATATTATTTTTTATTGCTTTTAAAAATGGATTGTGACGAACTATTAAAGTGTGAGGAGCAGGCAGACCTCTGCCATAAAGAAAGATTATACTCTCTGGCTGCGTGTGGAAAAACTAAACAGTATTTAGGCGTTGAACTAAGTATCGAACAGATTCAGCAATTGTCTACATCAGACGTTGAGAAGTATTACGCCAGGTACGAAGCGCAGCTAGGATCAAAAATGGTTAGATCAGTGGGGCAGACAATGATTAGTTTATATGCTAAGTTAGTAAGTAAGATGGCGCCGGTTGATTCAGAAGAAGATTTAAAATATGACTTATCACAAGATCCGGTTTTAACAAAGTCATTAGAGTCTCTAGGATGTGACATGTATTATAGATTTGGGACGTTGTTATGTCCATTCATCATGGGATTAATTACTTTTAATCATATTAATTTTAATCATATTAATTTTAATCGCAATAAAAAAAATGAGCGATCAGGAGAAGAAGACTTCGCAGGAGCAGAATGTCCCACAAGTGAATCTACAGGCGAGTGTCCCACAAGTGAGTCCGCTAGAGCAGAATGTGCCACAAGTGAGTAGTGTTACTAAGTCTAAAAGTGCTGGGCGTGTTGAGGCTGGTCGTAAACTAGCTGAATGGAACAGACTGCAAAAAGCAAACCAAGCAGCAAAACAAAAATTATTAGATAGTAATACAACATCGCCGCCGTCAACAACAACACAATTAACAACAACACAATCACAATTAAACGATAAGATGTATTATTATGTATTTGCTGCGGTTGTTGTTGGTGGGGGTTTTTTAGCATACAAATGTCTAACGCCATACCTAGCAGCAGCAAAGTCACAAACCCCCACAGTAAAAGAAGAAGAACCAACTTCTGTAAAAAAAAGTACAACCTCCTGCTGTAGACCCATTTTCTATGGAATAGTTTTTAAAGAACTAAATAAAGTACAAGTTAAGAACTAGATAGGTACAAGTTAAGTTAGTTATAGAAAGTACTTTTTAAGTTAAGAGCAAGTAAATTACAAGTAAATTACAAGTTAAGTGCAAAAAAATATAAGTTCTTGTTAAGTACCAGTTAGGTTCTTAAGTAAGTTCTTGTTAAGTTCTTAAGTAAGTACTAGTTAGGTTCTTAAGGTAAGTACAAGTCAAGTTAATCTTTTAAAGTTCTCCAATGCCCTACAGCATATGAAAACTCAGGGCTAACGTAAGTTCTCTTGTTATTGTTAGAAACTAGTGATTTCTTATTAACTGCAGTTGTGTTTACTTGATGAAGAGTAGAGCGCAGATTAACATTTGTGTGATGAAATACTTTGTTTTCAAAGAGAGCTTGCTTGTAGTTGTCGTGAGTTATATTTTTTTTGACAACTTCTTTACTTATGCCCTTAGCTTTCTTTGTTACAGAAGTTTGGCTGGCAACGCTATACATCTTCGACCGTAAGCCAACATATTCTTGTATAACTGTCCCATTAAGTTCATCCTTCATCTTTCCAATCACTTTCTTGTTCACAGTTGAATGTAGAGGCGAATCTTTTGGGTAGTCGCATGTGTCGTACCACCCATCAGCTCCTTTGGCTACTTCTGTTTCTAAATCCTTATAGAAGTCTTCAGTTGGGATGTCCAGAATAAAACTATCGGTGTCTGTGTAAAGTACTCTTGCTTCTGGGTACAGCGGCTTAAAGTAGTCGTATAGAAATTCTAGCATTAATAACTTTGACAACTCTAATACGGTGAAGCCGATAAACACCGGCTTATCCAACTTCACACTCAGTTTCTTCATCATGATGCCAACCAGGCTGTCGCTAAATATTCTAAAGTCTTGGTAGTTAGGTTTAGAGGTCAGCTTAATTGCTTGTTTTTCGTTTGTAACTAATCTTACATCTTTACGATTGTGTACGTTCTCCATGGTTTTACCAAAACAACTGTTATTCATTAGTTTAAAGAAGTCTTTTTCTGAAGCGTCAGTGGCCTTAGTTCTAAGGTCGGTGTTCTTCATGATGTATGGTCTCATGAAAGGCTCTTGGTCACAGGTAATTATTCTGTGAACAGCTGTCAGCTTTAACCCATGTCTTAAGTAAAATTGTAACAGCCGGTAATGACAGACATATTTAGTTTTGTTAAAGAGGTTAGGCACGAGTTTAGGCGGTTCTGTGGGATTCATCTTTAATCTTTCTGCGGCTAGGGGGAAATCGTTATGAAGGTCATGCAATTCTTTAGGATATTCTAAGTCTACTTCCAAGATTAGCCCTATTGGATTATCAGGCGTAAGCTGTGATAGCATACTCAACACAGTATTGACATCATGAGGCCCGTTTATCATTTTAAAGTTTCTTAATGGAAGTGGTTGACTCATAGCCCACCCATACAGATTGTTGGCGTCTAAGTACATTAGATAGTTGGATGGCTTGGTGGGGTCATAATCGTCTAAATACTTGTTGTTGGCTCTGCAGTAAGGATGACAGGCCATGCTAATGCCTCCTCTCAGCCCGCCCTCAATCATCTGGTGTGTATCCAGATCAGAAATTAAGTCAATCTGGATGTTTGTAGACTTTAAGAATGCATCCCAAGAAAGGCCAGGCGCAGAGATGTAATGTGATGAGTCTAAGCTGTAATGTTTCATGCATGTAGATCTGTAATTCTGAAAGACGTCTGCCAATAAACACACGTCAGCCATCAAGTAGTGATCGTGATAATCGCCCATCGTCTTGCAGTGTAATTCTGTCCAGGCTTTCTGTGCGTATTCATAGTCAGCATCAGATATGCCTTTGCCTTTAAGACGGCTGTAAAAGTCGTCTTTATGTGGCAGCGCTGGCTCGTCAAACCTTTCCCACGAGTTCATGTATTCATAAGGATAAACGCCTTTACGAACTAAAGATGGATTAAAGTATTTTTTAGTGATTGGATAGTCTTGCAGAGATTCTGCTAACTTATCTAAACTCCCCATCAGATGCTGGGCAGAGTCATAAAAGGATAAACAGTCAAGAGTAAAGGTCATGTACTTTTCTGAAGACTGTGCAATACAGCTAACCCTCTTATATTTAGAAGTCACTGCTTGCATGATAAAATGAGAATCGTAGCCCCGCAAGTTATGAAAGAAGATTGGCAGTTTCCATGTCTTGGGATCAACGTTAAGTTGAAGATTACAGCTGTTGTGCGCTGCCCCTCTGAATTTGCCAGTAATGTGATCATGGTCTCTTACAGCATCGCCTGATAATTCTCTGTTGCATATCCAACAGTGGGTAGCTGATTTATAACGTTCTTCATCTTCAGGAGTCATCTTAATGTCTGAAAGGTTCAGTTCATTGGAGAATTGATTGCAAAGGTGTTTCATCTGCTCCAAAAATCGACCAGCTGCGTTGGGGCCTCTGTAAATCTCTGGGCGTGTGTGTCCACCATCTGACCTAACAACGACGAAAGCATAAGAACAGATCTGATGGTGGGTTAATAAGGTTGTTTTTTGTTCTTGTTCTTGTTGTGGGCCGCAGTACTGTGGCAAGATTGACTCAAAGTCAGCATAGACTACGTATGGGCTCATTTGCATTTTTCGTACATTCTTAAAACTAACTCTAGACCCTGGTTTGGGCGTAAGAAGTTCGGTTTTACAGTCTTCATAACTTTTACAATGTTTATTATGTTTGTCAGCCGCCTCTATAGATGGAATTCTAACCAAACACCTTCTACAAAGCTCTTGTTTAGCAGTATCCGTTGTAGTATACGCCAGAAGTCTGCTCATTGTTCTAATTAATACATAGTGGCTCTTGGAACCATCTTCAAACAGTATTAAGTCGACATGATTTTCAAGTGATTCGCCTAAAGTAGGGGCTTCGGGAGAAACCCTTAGAGGGACTAGATTATTTACTGAATTCCAGGTGTATACGCTTACAGTTATTGGTTTGTTTTGTTCTTCAAACTGGTCGATGCTTTCTATGCTCACTGGAAAGTCTATGTTATCAAAGTTCAAACTATCTTTATACTGCCAATAATTAGATACTCTGTCTGGGTGCTTTTTAACAGGATGTAAGTGTGCCAAAACGCACCACATAAAACACATATTGTCAGAATTATGTATATTTAAGGCTGCTCGTTTAAGAACTAACTCTCTTGGGAGAGGGATGTAAGAATTGCCAACTATATCATAGAACTTTGTTTGTTTCAATATAATTTGAAGGACTGTTCCTTTAGACCAACCGGAGCCGCGCATTTTCGCTTCTTCACTTGCATGGTTAAACTGTGTAAGCATGTAATCGGCCCAGCCGGATGTAAAGTTGCGATAGCTGATTACTTTTTTCTGTATAGTTGAAACCCAGACTTGCATACTACTATCATCAGGGGTTATATATTTAATCAGAATGGCCAACAACACTTTTACTGGCGGGTTAATTTGAAGAGACTCTGGGATTTTAGAAACAGCATGTGTTACGCTTTTTTGAACGTCTGTGGGGTTAATAATATCCATGTCTACTTCATTAAACGTATTGATTACTTGTTTGCCATTATCAATTACTTCCTCCCACGTATATAGTTTTTCGTCCTTAAATTCTCTGCCCTTAGCCGCCATTTTTAACCCACAATATTTACGTAAATAAAAAAAATAAATGTAAATAAAAGTAAGTAAACGGGCTTTTATTCTTCTCCCAAGCGTTGCAATACTTCAAGACACGTTAACCTTACAAGAACGCCTGCCAATACTTTAGCTTTTTCCGAATCACTACAGTCAATGTTCATCACTTTAATTGCTTCGTCAAATAGTTCACTATGATCTTTTATTATATTGTTTACATCATTCTCAAACCCAAATTCACTAAAATCGATGTTTAACACTTTCATTGTTTCGTCAAATAGTTCATTACAATTCTTTAAATCAGATTCACTGAGTTTGGCAGCCATTTTTAAATGTAAATAAATAAAAAAATAATTGTAAATGTAAATTCAGCTATTGTTTATTATTCATGGTCTTTTCTAATCGTAAAACCTGATCTTCATTAAAGTGAATAGCTACTCCTTCAGGGCTGGTAGAAACAGTCAGATTAGCATCCTCAGGAGCCATATTATCAACTAAAATGGCAAGCAACTTTATAACTGGTTGGGGCCAAGAATCTGGTATTTTACTAACGGCTTCCACTACGCTTTCTCGTATAGTTAGACGTTCAAAAAGATCATTAATTAATTCTTCAAACATGCTCTCTAACTCTTCTCTATCGGCCCCCCACCCCCTCTCCTCCTCCCAAATTCTGTATATATTAATAAGCTCTGTAGCTACTTCAGGCTTCATTTTTTATACCAGAATAAAATCATAAATTAAAAATAATTAACTAGCCGCTCCTCTTGTTTTGCGCAAGAGAAATCAATAACAGGTAGCTGATTGAGTGCTGCCGCTGCACGCTTGTGCTTGGGCCGCCCACGGCTGCTTTAACGTGACTCATATGTGGAGCGATCACGCCACAAGCGCGCCAGAAAAATCTATTGTCGCAATGCGCAATTCAGTCGTGCATGCGCCGCCGCAGAGGTAGATTTCGTCATTCTCTCACTGACGGCCGTGCAAGAAGGCCGTGTTAGACTGTGCTCCTACTGCGTTTAGCTGTGTTGTTATTTTAACAAGGCCTTAGTACATCTACCAGTATGGAGAGGAGTAGTGTGTAGCCAGCACTATCTCCATATAAATGCTCCAAATATACAATGGCGGATGTACTACTACTGGCAATTAAAGCCGTCATAAAAGCTCGGCTACAGCAGTTACTGCTGTAACTCTGCCAAAGCCAGCTGCAAGCCCGGTTGAAAAAAGAGGAGCACAGCAGCGGTCTTACAAGACTGTTTGGCCTAGTTTACAGGGCTGACAATTAGGTCAGCCGCCCTTGTAAGAGCGCTCGGGGGGTTGCAAGCAGGGCCAGCAATTAGACCAAACGTCCTTGTAAAGCGCTCTGTCTAGCTGATTAAAGGCTTTACTTAGCTGAGGGAGAGAATGTCAATATCTATACTCTATATCACCACATCTGGAGACAATCAATTTAAAGAATTAGTTAATTTAGACATAAATTCTTTAAATGTAAAAATAACTAATCAAGATGGAAGGTTAGTTGTTTGTTCTGATTTATTAATGGTGCTGGAAGTAGAAGAACGTACTGTGAGTCATTAGATTTTCATGCCATGGAGAGAAGGGCAATATCCCCTGCTCTATCCCACCACAGCTTATTTTGCACGAAACCCCCCCATTTTAATGTACTGATTACGTCAATTTTTGAAGGTTTTGGGGTGTTAATTTTGTTTAGAAAACAGGTGTTAATTTTGGCCAAAACTGATATGTGAAGGACGTGATTTGTATGTGAAAAGGGGGGGTTTCGTGCAAAATAAGATGTGGTGGGATAGAGCAGGGATATTGCCCTTCTCTTGCGCTAACATTTCTTATGACTCGTTGCTTTAGAACAATTATCAGTACAAGACACTATGTTATATAGCCTACACCGTACGTGTTTGACATAAATCTATCATTAACGTTTGGTTTCATTTACTACTCTTCGCTGGCTGCTTTGGGGGTGCTATTGGATTCTTTTTTGCACCCTTGGTGGTGAGAACACCACAGTATTATGGACTGTGGTGTGTCTCTATTTGACGCCAGGAGCGCAGACACAACCAGCCGTGTCTCCCTGATGAGTCCGACCCAGCGGACGAAAGGCCTCGGAGCAGGCAATACAAATATATCTGCCTTCTAAAGGGATTGCGATGGTTCCCTTATGCAGCTAGTGAAGAGTTTTCATATCTGTAACATATTTTCTTAATTTCATGTTCCCAGTTTCTCCATCTTCAAATTACCCCCCCCCCCCCCCTCCTTAAGTCCAAATCTTTGCCAAGTGATTACTATGAAGACAGTTCAGTTGTTTGCCTGTGCTTGTTTTTTCCCCCACTATTAGATTGTTCGTCTATGTATTTGTCTGACTTTATTCAAGTTTAAAAGGCTGTGCCAGTCTTGAATAAAAGTTACTCTGTGTTAGGTTTTCTTATGGGAGCAAAAAATACCCAACTTGTTTACTGTTTAGTCATAATTGCCATTGGTGATAAAACGTGAAACCCATTATCAAAGACTATGATAATGAAAGCGATAGTGGTAAGAGTGAATAACACGCGGGAGTTTTAACATGACTGTCTGCAACTTTATGTGTACGAGCGCGCGCGAAATTATACTGTTCTCTCTGTGTGTGCGTCTATTATTAAAATATTTATAAGGTTTTGAGCAGTGCAGAATTTTTCCTCTCCCACTTTTAACTGATTTCCTCTCTCATTCCTACTGAGAAAGGACAACGAAACTCTTCATCCAAACAGCTCAACATGCCATCGGTAAAGTGAATTCTCATAAACAAAACTCCGAACAGAAAAGCGTGGCCTTTGTGACGAAGTTCACTGGTTCCATTCGTTGGTCTGGAAATAGAGCATGTAGACTTTAAACCTGCTTGTATGTGTGTGAGGGTGATTTTTAAAAAAATTGTATCTGTTTTTCGGCACGATCATTTCTTATGCCTCTGGCTTTGAACAATTAACAGTAAAAGGCGCTGTACATAAATCGTATGTATTGGACGTATCATTATCGTTCAATTCTGCATCATGATCATTTGGCGCTCAATTGAAGAAGAGAAGTGATTGTTCCTTCTTCGTGTTCATTGTCTGCAATGTTGTTTGTCTGGCCTGAAAGAAGAGCACAGAGGTCGAAACGCGTCATGGTTTGTCTTCTTTGTTTAGCTCCCTTTTATCTGGCGGAATTCTTTTTTTCTGTTAAGTTCGTTTTAAATTTCCACCTGCAGTCATCTCACTTTGAAACTAATTATTATCATTATTATTACCAGTGCCATTCTCTCAGCAATGGGCCTTATGTTTTCTCCCTGCGTCTGTCTGTCTGTTTGTTTATGTATGTCAGCGTCATTACGCACAAAAACAAACAAACACAAATAACCGTAAGCAGCTATTGGAGTTGTAGGCAGGTGGTAAAATGTGCACCCATGTCGTTGTGATGGTGTGGAGTGGTAGGCAGTGCAGGCGAAGACAGACTGATGAAGTCTTCCAATCGGACGACAGTGCAGGTTCCAAGACAAGCTGCAAGCAGTTCCAGAAAGGTCAGCGTCATCAGACGGTGACACTCTCAGTGTTCCTGCTCAGCTGCCTGTCTACAACGTAGCCCCGGACAATCTCATGACATTTCCCAGTGCATTCATAGTGACTTCAATCAAACACCAGTGTTCATACCGTATGGAATGAGCAACAGTGCCATCATTTCAACCACCACCACAAGCTTTATACTGATCATGTACAGTGTCAAATTCCATCTACGCCCCCAATACAACAAACTTCTATTTGTTCATAAAGACCTATTTTTCTTTACCAATATAAACGATGGAATTTTGTGGGGTTTGTGTTCTCTTAAGAAATACAAGAAGAAAGCATACTTGGTCTTCGTCAACGATTACTTCCCTTGGCAAAACATTCTTGTCATCTCTCTCTCTCTCTCTCTCTCTCTCTCTCTCTCTCTCTCTCTCTCTCTCTCTCTCTCTCTGCTGCTGCTGCTGCTCTGGGGCCGTCTCCGTAGTCAGTCAGTCCTTCGCCGTTAATCTCTCTCTCTCTCTCTCTCTCTCTCTCTCTCTCTCTCTCTCTCTCTCTCTCTCTCTCTCTCTCTCTCTCTCTCTGGGCTGGGGATCGTGAACTGCGTTTCAGTCGAGCACTCATGCATTGATGGCTGTGTAGTTTCCTTCTTTTTTGGGCGGATATTTACAAAGTACCTTCCTCAACTTTTACCAGTACCCCCACCTGATATCATGCCTTCAGCAGCACTTGCTTTTAGAGCGAGCTGTGACAGGTTCGTCCACATCTACATCGCTTTTATATCGTAGCGAGCCAGGAAGAAGACGGCTATGCGGATCGCCACGTTGACACCGCATGCGAAGCTAGACGGTATAGCCCTTGGCCTGCTCCTAAGCTTAATTTTCTGGGGCGGATTCCTTCTACGCTGTGGAGACGTGGAGCAGAACCCAGGACCCAGGACGGACAGCTTGAAGCAGACCAGGTTCGGCAGCTCAGGACGCAGGGTCAGCGTGGACAGGACTAGAGCTTCGCCGGCGGACAGCGGACGGACGACACCCACCTCTCCCCAGCAACCCACCAATGCGGACATCATGGGTATGTTGACGTCAATGAACTGTACCTTTAGAGAAATGAGCAATACATTTACGGACTTGGAGAGAAATGTCAATGCCTAAATGACCAGTTCGCAGCGTTACAAAGTGGTGTGAAAGATCTGAGGGACGAGGTGGAGACTTTAGGGAAAGAAAATTCAAACTTTGCAAAACAGAACTCTGACCTCATATGAAGAATTGAACAATTAGAACTAAAAACGGAAGACTTAGAGGAAAGATCAAAACCTAACAATTTAATCTACGGTATTCCTAAAGATCAGAATGAATCTGTGGAACAGTGCGAAGGCAAAATCCATGACCATGAGATATAAATCTGATCAACTTGGATTGACACGGGACACCGAGTTTGATCGAGTTCACAGGCTAAGGCTAAATCCCAAACCGGACTCTCCTGTAATCGCCCGATGTTCTTTTTATAAGGACACGTTACGTATTTTGAAAGAAAAACGGAAATTGAAAGGTAGCGACATTTTGTGGGAGAGGATTTTTCTTCTCGTATGCGAACCATAAGACGTGGCCTTTCCCCTCAACTGAAAAAAGCAAGGTCTGAAGGGAAACGAGCAACGATGATCTTTGATCATCTGCTTATCGACGGAACGAAGCATTTCCTGGATGACCACTGCGACCTAAAAGAGTCCAGGTAGGGGGGTGGCCGGCCACTGGAGAAGAATTTTCCGTACACTGGTGTAACAAGAAAGGGAAGGCACAAAAAAGATGCACCGGTGGAAACGCCTGTCGGTGGTGGCAGTGTCAGTGGTGAGCAGGATGTTGACGCCTGTCGGTGGTGGCAGTGTCAGTGGTGAGCAGGATGTTGACGCCTGTCACTGGTGGCAGTTGTCAGTGGTGAGCGGGATGTTGACGCCGGTCATGTGGCGTGTCATGGTGACGGGATGATGATGGGTCACGCAAGTGAGCCGTTCAATGTGTTGAAAACAGTGCGATAAATCTAGATAGATGTTAGCGTTTATTACATACAACAGATCGTCTTGCCTGCATTGCAAACATCTTTACATGAGAGAGACAGACAGACTTCAGACTTCAGACGTTTTATTATATCCCCATATACACAAGGAAAATGTTTTTGCAGGCATGTAAAACACAAATACAAACAATTCAACATTGATAAATCAATCTGTAGG